>CAUYQV010105538.1:0-31002 GCA_963574575.1 Galagoides demidoff | reverse complement strand
CTGGCTCTGTTAAATACTTTTTCTCTTGATACTGGGGGGGGGTGTCTTTTTTTTTTTTTTTTTTTTTTTTACTTCCAGACATCATGTGTAGAAGAATAAGAGCTAAGTCACAGGCATCATGTATAGAAGAGCCTGAGCTAAATAGTATTTCAGCCCAGAAATGGCAGTGCCTCTCCTATTGGGTCATTACTTTAGGGGATCGAGTGAGTCTATCCAATAATTTATTTTGGTTGGATTTTGTTTATATGCACTATGTCAAAATTCTAGCTGCTGCTGCTGCTACTTTATACCTAGTGTGGTTGTAAGTGGTTTCTCCAAGTTCCCACTCCACTCCTACTTTTTAATGTGACAGGTTAGAATCCGGGGAGCTCCAGACACTCTGAGTATACACCTGCACAGTCAGGTCTTTGAGTTGGTCTCTTCATCTTACCCCTCTCCCATAGGAGACCCTGGTGCTTGTTCAGTAAGAGGCTCCTGATAGGGATAGTGGGCGGTCCTTGTACTTTGTGGACCAGTCTGCATCTTGGGCAGGCCTTGTGCACATGGACCTCAGGGTTGCAGCTTTCTCAGGGTTACTGTCCCTCTCCTTCCTATGGAGCCAAACTGTGGCCTGCATCTGTAGATGCTCTTGTGTTAGAAAGTTTCCTACTTCTCTCCCAGTGATAGAGATTTCTTTTCATATCATTGCAGGATTCTGGGCCAAAGCTGATTTTCTGCCTCAGCCCTAGGGATTTTACTTCTACCTCACCCTCAGCAGCAGTGCAACTTGCCTGGGCTTGATGCCAGAAGGGTTTCCTGCTCACCCCCATAACAGACTGCTTGTGCTTGCTGTTTGGTGTAAGACAAATTGTTTGGGCAGAGGAGGTTTCCTATTCCTCCATCAAGGACAGATGACTTCTGTCTCTGCCTCTCCCTCAGCTAGAGAAGCTTAGGACTTTAAGGTTTCTGTCTACATGAGAGAAGTGTTAAAAAAGCAAGCAGTATTTCTTACAGTCACATGTCATGCCACCAAGGGCTGCTTTTTTGGTCACCTACCGTGACTAGCATCTTTCTTGTCTGTAGGTAACTGGTGGACATTCACAAGTGTATACTTTCCTTATGTCTGGGGCTCCAGGGATTCTAAATTGTTAGCCCAAGTTCAGTATTTAAAAGTTTGTTGAAAACTTTAGCTATTTTTGCCTATTTTTTTCCCTCAAGCTGTCATCCTGGGTAGAGTGCCATGGCATCATAACTCCTAGTAACCTCCAACTCTTGTACTCAAGCAAACTTCTTGCCTCAGTTTTTTTTTTTTCTATTTTTAGTAGAGACGAGGTCTTGCTTTTGCTTTTTTGCTCAGGCTGGTCTCAAACTGTGAGCTCAAGCTGTCCATCTGCCTCAGCCTCCCAAAGTGCCAGGGTTACAGGTGTGAGCCACCATGCCTGGCTGTTTTTACCTATTTTTATGGTAGACTTCTCTTCCTCTTGTGCCCTGTCAAAGGTGAAACATTTTGTGTGTTCTGACTTCCCTTTCCTTGGAGGGGCTTATTACTTTTTGGAATTTAGCTCACCTGTGTAAGATGACCGGATGTCCTGCTTTAACAATTTTAACAAATTTTAACAATTTGTCCCACGTCCTGCAGCATTTTTAAAAAGTCCCAATTTTTGGAAAGAATGCACGACAAGCTAGGGAATCGAGGGAGAACGGGAAGGTAATAGACGGTTTTCGGCTGCCTTGTGGCTATTTCGCCAGGATATGAGTTTTATATTATTTTTGTTAATTTTATAATGTTAAACTTTAATAATAACAAATAATTATTGAGAACTGTTTATCAAAGTTCGCATTGTTGATCAGTTGTTAGAATTCGACCACCATTGTTTGGACTTAATGAACAGTGGCAGTTTTTGGCATTGGCAACCACTAAAACATTTTGTAACTGTATCTCAAACGATACACATCAGACTGCGTGCTAGTGCTAGTTAAACAAGTGATATCAACAAATCAGCTATTCAGATAATTTAGGTAAGTAATTTATTTTTTTATTTCATGAATTTAGCAGACAGTACTTGTATTATTTATATTTTATAGTGACAGCAAAAAGTCTAGTGCCGGCCTTGAAAGTGACACTTACGACTTACAAGGTATCATCAGCAAAAATTACAATAGAGAACAAATGTTTAGAAATATTTCATCATTTTGAAACAAACTATGTTCCATACAGTAATGCACTAAAAATTGTGGGATATGTGCTGTCCTTACCAGGAACTAATGCTGTGACTGAGTGCGTTTTTTCTAAGGTAAATAAAGTGTGGACGTCAGAAAAATCACAATTAAGTGTTGAGACTTTGAAAGCCATTTTACATGTGAAATATAATTTAACAAATTCTTGTGAAAAATTTCATGACCTTTTAAACAATGACAGCACTCTACTAAAAAAAATTCACTCAAATGAGAAATATGCCAAAGAATAAAGTAATATTATACATAATTTTTTAATGTATTAGATTTGTAAATTGTACTTATGTTGAAATTAAAAAAATACAATACTATTTTTGTGTTCTATGAAAAATTTTGTTGCTTCATGTAGACCAAATTTTTAATTAAGAACCACCCCCTGCCCTGGTCAGTGTTGTCCTGCTTTACCAATGTTAAAATCTGGTCACCTTAGCTTAAGGAAATGTAGGATTTTGTAAATAGTGTGATTTTTTTTCCCCCTCCTTGTCAGGGTGAGAGCTGTGTTCTCTTTCAGTCCTCTTCTGTAGCCTAACTAGAAGTAGAACTTCCTGTTTCCTTTTTTAGCAAAACTATATCTTTACATCCTCTTGTTTTGAATTTCCAGCAGATTTTACAATTATTATATTCAGCTATTTTCTACTCTTTGTTACCCTTAGGACACTTTGATCACTTGCTGATTTTCATAAGCAGTTGTCTTATATGCAGTACGTGGTGTCATTGACATAAACCTCTAACAGCCTGTGACCTGAACCTGTTTTGTCACGGCTGTGTGTGCTTCCTCAAGGTGTTCAGGTTAGTCTGAGAATGACAGCCTGGAAAATGGGCCAGGCGCGGCGGCTCACACTCTGGGAGGCCGAGGCAGGCAGATTGCTTGAGCTCAGGAGTTTAAGACCAGCCTGAGCAAGAATGAGACTCGTCTTTAAAATTGTGGTGGAGGCTAAGGCAAGAGAATCACTTTAGCCCAAGAGTTTGAGGGTGCTGTGAGCTATGAGCTATGGCACTCAACCCAGGGTGACTAAGTGAGACTCTGTCTCAAAAAAAAAAAAACAAAAAAAACAAATAGTAATAATAATGATAGCCTGGAAGAATGTGGCTGATGTTTATAATAAGATCAGGACTTATTTATTCATTTCCTTTAGGAAGCAATTGCTTAACTATTTTCATACCACAATTAAGTTTTTAGCTTGGGTGTAATTTTTACATTGGAACTTTGGTCACAAATGACAGAAAGCCCAACTCCAGCAAGTTCAAAAACTGTTATAGGAATATTGGGATGTCTAATGAAACCTGGAGATGATACAGGTGGGCTTCCAAGAGAACTAGATGCATAGACTGCTTGCATTTCTTGAATCTGCTCCTCACTGAAATCTGCTATAGTCTCTGCAGACGGGACACCCTTAGCTTTTCTAGGCCCATGTTGGGAAGCATTTCCATAAACAGCTTTTATATTAAATCTCTTAATAGTAAGTAGAAACTGATCACTCTACATCCTAATCATTCATCAGGACTCATCAGGAGGTCCAATGAATTTAGCTTGGACATTAATGGTTCCAGTTTGGGACAGGTGTCCTTTCCTAAATGAACTATATGAAAAGCCTTGGATCTGAGGAAGGAATAGACCAGTCCAGGCTGGACCTAATGCCCACCTTGGACCAGGCAGGTGTGGTTGCAAGCAGACTTAAGTTATGCAGAATAAATGGTCTCAGGTAACTTTTTAAATTAAGGGTAGAAGTACCTTGAGGAGGATTGAGGTAGAAATAAGGATCTAATAACATTTTTCTAAATTAGTTAGAAGGAATCTTGAACAGGAAGTGAAACAGTTGAAATCTCTTTCCTGACTATTTTATAATATGGACCTATTTCTTTGTCGATAAAATTCAGTATGTCAGTTATTACAACAATAAATGTTTACAGTGGCTCTCAAAAATTTTCATGGCAGTGATATATTTTTGGCAATTTAAGATTAATTAGAGCTCAATTATAATACTTAGCTATTTAGTAGAAACAAAAAGAAATGAAATAACCAGTTATTTTGTGTACATTTTTCTCTAAATTGAATAAATTTATTATATGACAAAGGCATATACTTATTTGATGTAGGGTTCTTATTGGGGTTAGTCCTGCATTTCAATTGAGTCTTAACCTTTGAGAGTTTTGATGTAGATGTGATTTCATTATAGAAAGTGATTTAGAATCTACTTTATGAGCCATGCAGCTGAAAAGATTTTAGATGTGATGGCTTCTAGGCATGAAGTTGTATCCCTTTCACTGGGGTTGGACCTCCATGAGCTAACTTATGGAGTACTTACAGGCACACATTTTTCTGTCCAGCACCATGGGGCATGTAAAATGCATTTGTGATTGATAGTAGGGCACACAGAGTTTAAAACCCACATTTTTGAAGTTATTCTGGTTAACCTTGTGTGATACTATAACATGGTGCTTTGAGATTAGAAGCATAGAGCAGTAACATTTGTTGCCAAAAGAGCCATATTTATTAACTCAACAAAACTATAAGGAGAAGGATTTGAAAGGCCAGACACAGTACATTTCATCTTTGAGAATCATTTTTGATCATTATCATTGGTCTCACAAAACCTTTTTTTTTTTTTAACCGGACATGCTAATCATTTTATAATTCTATAAAATCTGAAAGGTTATAAATTTTTCATCACTACATTGTGGCTTTAAAGTTAACTGTAAATATTTATAAATCTCCTCTTTCCAACAGACATAAAAGTAAAAGAAAACAAAAAGAATTGAAGACAATAGCATTTTAACTTATTCTCTCTCTCCCTCTTTTTTTTCTTTTTAATTTTTTTTGATATATAAGATTGTGCAAAAAATTGTTCCAGCAATTTTTTGAAGTAAAGAATATCTGAAACTGTAGATGTTATTGTGCAGTAGACAAACATTTTCAATCTGTTGTGACTAGAAATAAGGAATGTCAATGTTAGTGACTTTGTAGAATTTATAAAAACACAAACTGTAGACAATTTAAATTTGGCCTTATCAGATCCCAAGTCTTTGAATCTGAGAAAAGGCCAAGAAATGCTAGCTGGTTCTGTGAATAAAAGATACTTCATCTGACAAGACAAGAAGAGCAAGGGTGTGTTTTATTTGGCTTAGTATTAAGGCTTTATGATTTCCCTGAGAAGTTATTTTATTTGTGAGTTGAAAAAGTGATGGTAGCTTTGTAAGGATACAAAGCCGTAACAGAAATACGTAATTGTATCACTACCATTTCTTGCCCATTAAAGGTGCCTATCCTGATTAACATTTGTTTACTTAATACCCAAAAAATGAAGTAAAAAGAAAAAAAAACTGATGTATTTTATACTTTCTGCTGCTCAAAAAAAGGGTTTGATTTTGTTTCAGGATTCATTTTGGAATGAAAGGCTCAATCATGATTAATCCACTTGAGTATAAAAACAGAAATGGAATTTCTCCTGTTTTTGAAATACAGCTTTCTAAAGATTTGATTTGTTTCTTTGACTCATCGGTAGAACTAAGGTAAAAAATAAAACAAAGGTGCTCCAGCTGCAAAACCGCAGAGCTTGTTTTGGGATGTCATATGTATTAATCATAATAAATAAATGAATGAATGAAAACTCATTTTAAAGGAGGCTTAAAAAATATAATTTGTTAAGGTTTTCATTGTTTGCCTATATAACTCTTATGCCCTGATTAACATAAAGTGTTGATGTTTATACCAAAACTCATTTTAAGTAACACTTTGTAAAATTGTAACCAGACATATGATTAATGTGTTTTATATTTCTTTCTATAGAAACTCAATGGAGAGCCAACAGAGAATAAGAATGATGGGAGAATTAGATGTATGTTCACCTAAATTTAGTTTCTCAAGAGCAGAAAGTGAAGTTAAAAAGCAGAAAGGTCGCATGCTATGTGATGTGTTAATGGATCAGAAAGTGTTGCCTGGGGTAGGGAACATCATCAAAAATGAAGCTCTCTTTGACAGTGGTCTCCACCCAGCTGTTAAAGTAGGTTATAAGTGTTTTTTAAAATTATGTCTCTATTTTTCAGTACTGTGAAGGGACCAGTGTGAGCACTTAAATCTGCGTCATAGTAACACTGTCTTCTCAGGCTTGAGATGTCTTTCTTCCCGTCTTTGTCTCATGTTCACTTCTCAACTCACCATCTCTGATCGCCATGTTTAAAATTGCCTTGTACATCCCCTCCTTCCTCTCCACACCTCACATCCCAGTCTAACTTAACTTGCTTTGCTTTTTATTTTCTCCATACCATTTATCACCTTTAGATATAATATTTACTTGTTAGATTTATTGTTTAAAACTGCAGTCTTCAACCCCCAGGCCGTGGACGTGGCCTGTTAAGAAGCCTGCCACACAGCATCACCACCTGAAGCCTACCTCTTGTCCTTTTACTTTCCCAGCTTCCCTCCCCTGTCAGTGGAAAATTGTCTTCCATGAAACTGGTCCCTGGTGCCAAAATGGTTCAGTCCATAGCCTATTGTGAACCAAGCTGCACTGCAGGAGGTGAGTGGCATAGGAGGGAGTGAAGCTTCATCTGTGTTTACAACCACTCGCCATCTTTCACATCACTCACAGCCTGAGCTCCACCTCCTGCCTCCCTATCCATGGAAAAATTATCTTCCATGAAACCAGTCCTTAGTACCAAAAAGTTGGGGACTGCAGGTTTAAAATCTATCCCCTCTTGCTAGAATGCAATCTCTAAAGTCCACAAGGGGTCCGTTTTATTCACTGACATATCCAAACTTACAAATACAGTGTCTGGCGTGTGGTAGCCATTAAAAGGTATTTTTGCAATGTGTGAATGAACTAAACTCACTGCTTCCTTTTTCTCTGTCAAATACATGCTAAATGCACATTCTATACACACTTATACACTCTTATTTACAGCTCTTGGTGACATGTAGAAATGCTGTATGAGTGGAATAATGAGAATAGAAGTCAGGTAGGAGGGACTGAGGAATGAGAAATCTGTGAAACAAAATTGAGAGTTCTTGTTCAAATAGCTTAGATTGGAGTGAAGATCAGACTGCTATGGGGGATACCAAGTTAAGGAATGGGTTTGTTGTGGTGGGTTTTTTCTTTCTTCAGCAGGATATGATGCAACAAAAGAAAAAACTGGTAGAGCAGGAGAGGTTAAAATTACAGAAAGAGAATGGTGGTAATTAACAGGGCAAGGTTCTGAGAATGTCAGAGTTAGAATCCAAACCCAGGTGGAATGTATATTTTAGTTTCTAGGTAAGACCTCCACATTACGTCTCATTAAGTCTTTTATTTAGATCTGTTATTATTAGCTAAATTATTTTTACATAATAATTAACTGTTGACTAAATTATTTTCTTACGTAAATCCAAAGATACCTCTGTACTTTGTGTTGATACTTCTACATAGGTTTGGAAAACATAAACCAGTAGCAATTAAGTTTTATAAGAAACAAATTAATGATAGCTTAAATTATATAGTTCAGTATGGACATAATGAAACAGAATTTTAACAGAAATGAGCTTTCTAAATTCATTTAGACCTTTATGGAAAATGTTTTTGAAAAAAGAACTCAGGTATTATTATGTAGGATGCACAGTCAGTCCTACAGAACCCCCATGTACAAAAAATTGGCCCTCTATGTAAGCAGGTTTTATATCCTGGGAATATTGTATTTTCAATCCTGTTTGACTGAAAAAATTCCACGTCTAAGTGGATCCAGGCAGTTCAAACCCATGTTGTCCGAGAGTCAACTGTACATATACATATTCACGCACATACAACAAGGCTAAGACACTGAACAGGATTTCTTCCGAAATTACCATTGAAAGAACATGTGTGAAATAATAATTAATTCTACAGTGGTAACACTGAGATTTATGCTAACCTTGCTTACCAAAAAATTCTTTAGTAACTTCTGCTTCTGAGTTCTTCCATGTATTAATAAGCACTTTGATATTAATGTTTGTATATAAATTCGTGTCTCTTTAAGGTCTGAGAGTGAACTTGATAGTTTTCTACTCCTGTGCCTATTTTTCTCTCTCTCTTCTTTCATTCTGTTTTATGTTTTTCTTTTTAATTTTTTTCAAATCCAGCAAGACTTCTCAAGGTGCCTCATGGACAGTTCTGGGACTTTGAAAATGTTTAATACAGAACAAATATTCAATAACTACTTGAATTTACAGTTAAAATGTATAAATAGGAATGGTAGTTTTAGCACTAGTCATTAAAAGTTACATATATGAGAAATAGAGTTCTAGAAGATATGCATAAATAGTTGACCCTTGAATAGCTCAGGGGCTGGGGACCTGCACAGTTAAAAATCTACAGGCAACTTTGGACTCTCTAAAAATTTAACTACTAATAGCCTGCTGTTGACTAAAAGCCTTACTGGTAAGGTAAAGTCAATTAACACATATTTTGTGTATGTGTTATGTAGTCTTAAAGTAAGCTAGAGAAAAGAAATATTATTAAGAAAATCATAAGGAAGAGAAAATATATTTACTGTTCATTGAGTGGATCATCATAAAGGTCTTCATGCCCATTAGCTTTACCTTGAGTAGGCTGAGGAAGAGGAGGGGCTGACCTTGCTGTCCCAAGGGGAGCAGAGAGAGAAGAAACCTGCAGGTGAGCGACCCTCTCAGTTCACACCTGTGTTGTTCAAGGATCAACTGTATTTTAAATCAATTTATAGTTATCTTTAACAGAATCAGCAAGTGTTTTTTTTAATAGTAACTGGCAAATTATGAAACTATACTCAGTTTTTTCATTTTAAGGCTTGTCAGTTAACAGACAAACAGACCCATCACCTTGTGAAAATGGTGCGTGATTTCAGCATTCTCTTTTACAGGGTAAGAGCAAATTTTTCAACTGTATAAAAAATTAGTGGTTTCTCTTTTAATTGCACCAAAAATGTTAAAGCTGTATGTAGCCATCTAGTGGTAAGTGTATGGAGACACAATAAAGAGAGTGACATTTTGTGGGTATAATTAACATCTTGAAATTCTAGGTCACAGGTCAATTAAAACGTGTTTTATTACAATTATATTAAATTATCTTTATACTAAGTTGAAGAGCAGCCATGTTAGCATTTTACACATTCTTGTTCTGTTTTTGGACATATAAATTATAGAAAATCTAGAGAGACAGGCCTATAATAATACTTCAGAACAAATAGATCTTAGTTCACTCAGGCTTTCCCACTTCCTATTTGTGTGGTTTAGATTACTTAGATAACTATTTAAGTTTAGTTCATCTGCAAAATAGTATAATACTGTTCTGTTTACCGCAAAGAGAGTTTTAGGAATGAAGTAAGTACTTGCTAACTTGTAAATTTTAAAAGTTGTATACTATATGCATATATAGAGTTCAGTACATACATTTTATCTTTTAAAGTATCATAAATACTTCCGGTTTTTAGCCCACCATCCATTTTCTGCATTTAAAATTCTTGTTTTTACTATGTTCAGAAAGTCAGAGATGTTAGCATTCTTCATTAATTGACCTAACGTGTTAATGGATCTCTTGCTTTATAGTTTTGCCTTGAGTAGCTATGGCTATTTTTAAATTATGTATGCTCACATTTTCCAGACATAGGTGATTATAGAAAACTGATTATTTTCTGCACAGATTAAACTGGATATTGCAATGCTTTCTATAATTTAATATAAGCTATGTGATTTTCAGCTCATACATGGTGAGCCGTATTTCTGGGTTTTTGAATTTTTACAATGCTGATGGAAGTCCAAAATATTTTCTTTGTAGAAGCATTAAATGTTTGTGAATATTTATTTAGAATAAAATTGACAGAAAATATTAAAATATGTTTTGAAAACAGAACTTATACCTAAATGGGACATGTTCTTTACTAGGATGGTATTTGAATTTTTATTTTATTTTATTTATTTATTTTTTTAGTGAATCTCTTAGGTTAAAAAATTGTCCTTCAGCTCAACAAAGAAGATGCTCTTGTTAAATGTTGTCCCCTAGAATTAAGCCTTTGGACTGGTAAAACTGAGTGAGCAGCTTCAATGTTCCGAAAATAATCAGATTAAAAGCTAATCTGTGCTTTTTCTTATAACTACATAATTACCTTTAATTAAAGAAAAACCTTAAAAGGATAAAGGATATTTTAAAATATAGGACTTTTTTTAATATCTCACTTAGATAAGAGGGTAAAGCTATGCAAAGAACAGTTTTGAATACTAATGTTATAAAATAATGATTTAATTAGTTCACATAAATCTTTGACAGATATTACTGAATCTTGTCAATACCCTTTTCTCAGATGAAGGAAAAGATTATATGGACATATGTACAAACATATGTAAATTTTTAGTAGATCATTTTCAGAAATGACTGTGAAGAATTTGTCTTTGGCTCTTCAGCAACACCATTTTATAGATAGAAAACATAATTTGTTTTTTAAATTTATTTATTTTTTTTTTTAGTGCCATAAAGCAGGATCTGCTATCTCTAAACATTATAAGGTTTATAAGCGTCCTAATTGTGGTCAGTGCCGCTGTAAAATAACTGTGTGTCGCTTCGGGGAGAACAACAGAATGACATATTTCTGTCCTCAATGTCAAAAAGAAAATCCTCAACATGTTGACATTTGGTAAGATAGCTGATTTAAAGAGATACCATTTGCCCCAATCATTTAACTATTAGGCTAATAATCAGAGAATAAAATTGAAGAACCATTAGGCTATTCATGAGAGAACATAACTCAAAAGTATTTAAATGCTTGAATGGAAATAGTAACACCATCAAAAGACCAGAAGAGGTCAATGATGATTTATGAACCACTTCTGAACCCTAGTATGAAATCTCTAGATCATACCTAGCCTTTAGCTTTATTCTAGTTTGTATCAATGATTAGAAAAAAACCAAGTGTCCAGAAGTTTTTGCTTTACTTAGAAATAATATTCTTTTAGCCGCTGAATATGTCTCTTCCAATTAATTATATATTCTGGAACTGGGGAAATGACCACAGGAGAGGTTTGGGGCCCCCGTGTAGATGGACTTAAGCTAAAATGCCATTCATTGCTTGACCTGTCTGGCGGACCACAGTGATGTGTTGGATCTCCTGGAATTATTGTCAGTTTAGAGCAGGCATCCTCAAACTACAGCCAGCGGGCCACGTGTGGCCCGCATAGGACATTTATCCAGTTGCCAGGTGATTTTGCCACCACTGCCTGTCCTGCTTAGCAGCTGACTTGTCCTGGGGCCCACAGTCCAGCCCTCCAATGGTCTGAGGGACAGTGAACTGGCCTCCTGTTTAAAAAGATTGAGGTTTAGAGCCAATGTCTAGTAATCCTTGAAAAATCTGGTTATAGAGATACATCAAGTATAGATACATATAATTAGATATATATGCAATATATACAATTAATTATCTAAACATATTTTAAACTATGTTATACTGACAGTGTTCTGGGCCTTGTAAGCTCTCCTCCCTCCTGATCTCATTCTGTTTTATATGTAGGTACTCAGCTGAAATCTTTGTTTGGAAAACCAATTATACAGTGCAAAATAAATGTTTACATAATAAAAACGCTTGAAACCCAGTTCTATTTGCTCTATTCTTAGATTTTTCTGTGATTAATATATTCCATTTGTTTTCTGATGAGTATTTGAACACTTTTTTGTTGACTAAGTTGTCTCATTTTAAAGTCAACTAAAGAAGTCAGAAAAGCTCAAGAGCCATGAGCTAAATCCTCATGTTCCTTCAGTTGCTAAAAACTTAACTCATTTGTGAAGTTGCCCCAAATTTTCCAGTTTTCATTAATCGTGCCATGCTCTTAATTACATACTAAGCTAGCATCATTTATGCATGTGAATATTGTGTCCTTTAGGGGAAACTACTTGAGGTATTCCTTTATTAATTTTTTTAAAGTTAACTTTTTAAAATTTATTGTTTACTTTCTTTATTAGGGTTTACTACCTGCCAGGTCTTGGGCATAAGACAAAATAGAACATAGCCCCCCAACATGCACAAGGTCTAGTGTGGGTAGTAAATGAGTAAGTAATTTCTTCTTTTCCACAACAGAAACACTGTAAAGGAGAATGTTTATACTAATGGCAGTAGAAGTATAGAGAAGCAAACTCTTAAATATGCCTGGGAAGGGCAAGGAAAGCTTTCCGAAAGAGGTGATATTTGAGCTTAGTGTGGAAGGAAGTAGGAATTCATCATAGACAAGAAGTAAGACAAGGATTTCTTGGAAGAGGAAATGGCTCGGAGGGAATACCTTGTGCATTTGGGTGTTTTTAATCTTTAAGAAAGCATATTCAGTCTCTAAAGACCATCTAGTTTGGAAACCTACTGTTAGCTGGTTGCCAGTCAGGGAGAATTCAGTGCTGTTTGCACACTAATCCTTAGAGTAAGTGTATGACCTGGCACAGACTTTGGAGGGCATGGAGTAATTAGAGGGCACTTGGGAAAGAAACATAAGAAAACCTGTGATGGGCTATGCTTGGTAGGATAAGCTTGTTCTGGGAAAACGGTTTGATTGCATTGTTGCTATGTTTATAACAAAACTAGAAAGGGATTCTTTTGACTACAGTGAAAAATTCAGATCAAATTATCATAAACTAAAATGTTAGTTTACAGGTCATGTGGCCAGAATAAGTATTCCATTAGCTTAATTAACAGAAAAGCTATAGGAACCAGACCTTTTGAGACTGCAGAGCGCTTTCAGGTACTCCCAAGAATGCAGATTCAAAGTGGACCAAGTGAGATAAGCCAATGACTCAACGGAAATAGAACTTGAGCAGCAGCTTGGAAGTTCTTTTTATTCAAACCTTCTTTAAATACTGTTTTATTCATGTAGTTTTTTTTTTTTTCAGTTTAAAACAGTTTCTTCCCATGCTAATAACTTGTCTCCATGGAGAAGTACAGATTCCTTGGAGACTTCATTGTCCTCCATTCCCCTGCCCCACTCCCCACCTGCAGGAAGTCTGAGATGGCAGTTGAACTAGGCAGTATTTGCACTGCTGAGAGAATGCACAGAGGAAAGGGAGGAATGTCCAGGAGAGAATCCCACTATTGCCTTAACTTTGGTGATCAAAAGAAGAAAAGGTGCCCATGAGATCCATGATGCCATAGGAATGAATGAAGATAGGAAGTGGTTGAGAGTCAAATTCAGTTGAGTTAAGAGGCTGGGGCTGCTGAGGGACGCCACTTTATTTGCTAACTGAGGTAGGTGATTTTCAAGAAGGCAGTTTTTGTTTATTTTGAGACAGTAACTCTGTCACTCTGGGTAGAGTGCTGTGGCATCATCATAGCTCATAGCAACATCAAACTCCTGGACTTAAGTGATCCTCCTGCCTCATCCTCTTGAGTAGCTGGGACTATAGGTACCCACCACCATGCCTAGCTGGTTTTTCTATTTTTAATGGAGACGGGGTCTTGCTCTTGCTTAGGCTGGACTCCCAACTCCTGAGCTCAGGCAATCCACCTGCCTTGGCCTCTCAGAGTGCTGGGACTATAGGCATTAGCCACTGCACCTGGCCAAGAAGTCAATTTTACTAAGTTTTAATAGATATGAAAGCAAAATTTGCACATTAAACCTGTGTTTATGGAATACTATATTCCAGTGGAAAGATATTTTTTAAGAAAAACCTATCTATCCATGTAAGATGCCAGACAGACAGTGACTGATTGCTGAATCTCGGGGCTCCCCAGAGCATTGGCCACAGTGGGGCACAGTGACAGGGGAGGCTCATCTTGACAGAGTGGGCAGATAAGTCCCCAAGGAGATTGTTGAAAAGATCTGATAACTTGTCAAGATCCGGGGGTGGGAGAAAGTTTTCAAAGAATAGCCCAGAAAACATGAAGCCTCTGACTTGCTCCAGGAAAGATAAGAAGGCCTGTGGGACTGACAGAGCAGAAGGAATGAAGGGCAGGGAGATGTTCTGCCTGGCCAGAACTGGAGGGCAGGCAGAGCCTGCTTGGTTATAAAAGAAGTTTCCTTTTTATTCTGAGTATAACCAGAAGTCTCAAGAGGGTTTTGAATAGGCATGAAATACCTGTATTTTAACACATTGTTGACCAGTTACAAGTTACCCGGTAACCTGGATAGTTTCTGAATAAAATTGCCGGTCAACAGTTAACATAGGAGCTGTTCCCTAATTTCTTTCTCCCCTCCTCATCTCAGCTGCTTATAATACAAAATCACCTTTCGCCTCTAACATCTTAAACACAACTTAGAAGTTTTGGCCAGATCTCCTGAGTGATGCTTGTGCCTTTTACTGACATGAGACAAGCTAGTGGAGCTGCAGATCTGAGGATCATGAATTTTATTTCTATCAGTTTCTTGCCCCTGCTGGAACAAATGACCACAATCTTGGTAGCTTAAAGTAACAAATTTATTTGTTCAAATTCTAGATGCTAGAAATTCAACATCAGTTTCTTTGGCCAAGATTAAGGTGTTGGCCGGGCTGTGCCCCCTTGGGAGGCTCAAAGGGAGAGTCTCTTCTTGTGGTTTATGTGGCTTCTGCCTTCCTTGCTGTTTGGCTGCATCACTCCTGTCTCTGCCTCTCTTACAAGGGACCACTTGTATAATCCAGGATACCCTATGTCAAGATCTTCTTTACAAAGTAACATTTATGGGTTCCTGGGATTATGGCCTAATATCTTTGGGAGGCCATAATTTGGCCTACTGCAATATGTAAAGTTTAAGATTCCTGTTACATACCCAGGAGGAGATTGGAAAAAATTTAGTAGTGGGTGATTAAGAAATAGAGCAGTGGGGGAAAATGCTTCCAAAGTCTTTATATGTAACAATAAATATTCCCTTATGATTAGAAAAGCCTGTAGGACAAAAGAAAATACAAGTAGTGAAGTCAGAAGGTCATTTAACTTATACTTAATTATGAATGAATGCACTGTGTTGCCTTTAAAATAAGTTAGTCGAGGTCAGGGATTAGGTCAAATAACAAATTCTGTAGAAGGTGTGATGTTCTCTAAGAACGAGAAATACTGAGTACCATTAAAAGTCTAGGTAAACAAAGATTTAAGAATTGTATTGAGATGTATCTGACTTTCAGATTTTCTTATGCTATTTATTTTACCTGACATGCCTGAACTGGTATAATTTTATGTAAGGAACAAAATGTTGCAAAAGACAAGGTTATCTTTGAACAGGGGTCCTCAAACTTTTTAAACAGGAGGCCAGTTCACTGTCCCCTCAGACTGTTGGAGGTCCAGACTGCAGGCCCCTGGACGTGTTGGCTGCTAAGCAGGACAGGCAGCAGTGGCAAAAACACCCAGCGGACTGGATAAATGTCCTAGGCTGGCCACATGTGGCCTGGGGGCCATAGTTTGAGGACGCCTATCTTTGAAAGTCAAAGAACTTGTGTTCTGAAATGCAAGATACATGGTCCTTACCTGGAAGAGGTTTTTTCAGTATGCATGTTTGGAATCATGAAAGGAATCCATGATCCTTCCATGGATGCTGAACCATGTGATGGGCAACCGGGGCAGGGGGCATTGGAGAATAGGACTGTATCAGAGCTTTATAAAGTCACTTTGTGCAACAATAAATGATCAGTGAAGAATTTTAGGTGACCAGATGTGGTATCTCACACTTGTAATCCCAGCACTCAGGGAGTCCAAGGCAGGTGGATTGCCTGAGCTCAGGAGTTGGAGACCAGCCTGAGCAAGAGCAAGACCCTGCCTGTCTCTACTAAAAAAAGAAAAACTAGCCAGTTATGGTGGTGAGTGCCTTATAGTCACTCAGGAGGCTGAGGCAAGAGGACCACTTAGCCCAAGTGTTTGAGATTGCTGTGGGCTATGATGCCATAGCACTATACCCAGGGTGACGGAGTGAGACTCTTGTCTCAAAAAAAAAGCAAATTTCAGGTGGGAAATTGTGATTTACATTTGTGGCCAAAAATCAGGGTTGGTTTTATTGTTTGCTTGCTTACTAATCTGTTAGTTATATATCAGGAAAGAGTTTTACTGATGGGAAGGAACACAAGAATAGATTATCTTTGTTCTTCAGTACAGATCAATGAATTGATAACATGGTATAGTAAAGCAGATATTGCAGAGATATTCCAGATTGCCTAGAGTTCTTTTTTCAAGGCACATGAAATAAATGTAAACTTTCTCAGTTTACTTTTCAATCCTCTAATTTCTGTATAATTCCTTTTTCTCCCTGTCTGATTTGGTTGAATAAAGATATTTTAATTTTGATTGTTTAATATTTAACATGTTATTTGCATAATACTTCCTAGTTATGTCAAATTTTTTAGTTTAAAGAAACAATTCTGGGCAGCGCCTATGGCTCAAAAGGGTAGGGTGCCGGCCACATATGCTGGAGTTGGCAGGTTCAAACCCAGCCCCGGCCAGAAATTGCAAAAAAACAAAAACAAATGAAAAAGAACACAATTCTTTCACTCTAAATAAAAACTTTTATTTGTTACTTCTGACTTTAACAGCATTTAGTAGGGTTCAAGTGAAAACATTTTATTCTAAGATACAGATATAACTTGTAAGCCATTATGAACAGGTAGCATTGGAATGTTGATTCTATAATAGTTTTCAACTTAGAATGTCTAAGAACAAGGCAATAATAACAATCTTAATGACTAATTTTTAAAATTATTTTGTAGCAATTTACCATCTAGAAATACTATAATCAGTTGGATATCCAGCAAGGTGGACCATCTTATGGACACTGTGGCTCAGAGATCTGAAGAAGAATGGACGTGTGGAGTATGTACACTAATAAATAAGCCATCTTCTAAGGCATGTGATGCTTGCTTGACCTCAAGGCCTATGGGTAAGACTGAATTTTGATTTTGAGTGTGTTATGTCCTAAGAGGGTTAATTATACCAAGTCTTGTACCATCTTGATATTCCATAACTAAGTTAAATGCTTTTTCTCCCTAAAGATTTAAAGGAATTGCCAGATTTTCTATGTAAACCATGCTAATATTCTGTTGAATATATATTTTTTTAAAACAAGGAGAGAAAACATTCTTGGGCTAAAATAGTATGTGCCTTTGTATCTCAAAAAACAGAGATTATCACATCTGTTCTCTGTTTCTAATGAATTATTCAATAAAGCTTTGTTTTATGCAGATTTCAGCAACTTTTGAGTTTGTTATTCAGTCCAAGTGTGTCATAAATTGAAAGGGAGGGTTTCTGTAAGAATATCTTTGCAGGTGGAATAGAAAAATGCTGATTTTTTTCTCTTCTTTATCTTTTCTACCCCTTGTTATTAAAATCTTTACCCAGACAATTGTACTGATTTCATTGAAATCCTTCAGAATAACTCTCTATAGCTCACGATTTCATGCGTTTAGAGAATGTAAAACCTCTGAGGAAACCTGTGATTAGGAATCATCTCATTGCTGCAGCTTCTATTGTGTTCTCAGACTGTTCTTTCTTCAGTTAGAGATGAGAAAGTTCATTCTTGACTTATGAACCCCTACATTGCGCTCCTGTCATACTGTGTTTTGTTCCCTGGGCCAGAAAGGCAGGCACCACCCCTTGCACTGCTTTGCTGCCAGCAGAAGGGGCTACACCTCTTATTTGTACGCCCCGGAGCACACAGAAAACCACCATCTTCAAGTTTACACTCATATTTCAACATTCTGAAGTGCCTTTACACATCTCATTAACTATTCTGCTAATTTTCTGAGTATGAAAAACATGTATCTTAACAACAATATAGATCATATTATAATACAGAATCCAAGATCCTAGTATACTTTGTTGAGACATTGTATTTCATAATTCATCTTAGTTAATACAAGGTTTTCACTTTGTCTTGACATTCACAGACATATCCCAAGGAGTCTAGAAATAGGCCTGTGATTGCTGACCTAAATATTTATGGGGTATCATCTCTTAATTATCACTGCTTTAATACATTGCCTAATATTAGCAAAATGGATAGCCGAATGACCTTTAAATGCTTAAGTGTAATATAAAGCAAATACCAATCTTTGGTTAAACCCATCTCTGGGTCCTTAAAAGTTGTTGAAATTTTGCATTTTTTTTTTTTTTTAAGACGGAGCCTCAAGCTATCCCCCTGGGTAGAGTGCCATGGCATCACAGCTCATAGCAACCTCCAACTCCTGGGCTCAAGCAAGTCTCCTGTCTCCGCCTCCCAAGTAGCTGGGACCACAGGCGCCCGCCACAACACCCGGCCATTTTTTGGTTGCAGCCATCATTGTTGTTTGGTGGGCCGGGGCTGGGAATTCTAACCCGCCACCTTAGGTGTACGTGGCTGGCGCCTTAGCTGATTGAGCCACAGGCGCCGAGCCCTTGTTGAATTTCTTGATGGGATCTGTAAGTTTTCAGAAGAAACAATCAAATATCATGGAAACAGTGGCAACAGTTTTGAACGGCTTGGTGACAGATGGATTTTTTTTTTTTTTTTTTTTAGACAGAGCCTCACATTGTCACCCTCAGTAGAGTGCTGTAGTATCATAGCTCACAGCAACCTCAAAACTCTGGGGCTCAAGTGATCCTCTTGCCTCAGCCTCCCAAGTAGCTGGGACTACAGGTACCTGACACAATACCTGGCTGTTTTTAGAGACTAGTCTTGCTCTTGCTCAGGCTGGTCTCGAATCTGTGACCTCAAGCAATCCACCTACCTTGGCCTCCCAGAGCCCTGGGATTACAGGTGTGAGCCACTGTGCCAGGACTCTACAGATGGACATTTTGAAGATAGACAAGGGAAGTTTGGCTGGTGGGGATTTACCCAGGCTTAAAATAGCATCTACAGGAGAATGAAGAAACACAGATGTGCCAGAGAAGATGAGCTATAGGTGGCACCAGAGCACAGTGAAATTAAATGGAGACTGCAAGTACTACAGAAGAATGTGGATTACAGAAAAAGAATTTAAATTTTCTTTAATCATCAAATGCTAATGTGGGAGGCATTTTTTTTTTTTCAGGTACAGGATCTAATTGCAGCCTGGAGATTGAGGCGCTACAGAAAAATTTTCTGATTTTCTTGTTCACATGTACTTCCTCAATGCCAGGATCAGGAAATGGTCTTTAGCTGTGAAATGTAAAAATTCTGAGAGTTAAGGGGATGGCTGATACTCCTTTATTATGGATCAGAGTACAAGGCTTAATGTGGTTCAGCAGCTTTCCTCACGGTACACTTGTCTGGTGCACAGAAGTTACTATGAAAGGATGAGTCTGGGTCAGTGAACAAGGCTGACAGTAAATTCTAGATACTTTCCTCCTACCTAGAGGAATAGAATTCACCTCAGAAAGTTTCACAGTCTAATGGGTCAGCTGTTGTTGGTAAATGTGTTATTTTAACTTTTTAAAAAAGTAGAATGAACTTCTAAGAAACTACTGTAAGGACATAATCAAGGTGTGAACCAAAATATGTATAGAATTTTCGTCATTCTGTTACTTTTAATGAAAAAATTGGAAATGGCTCAAACTTCCAATAATAGGGAGATGCTTAAGTGATTACAACAAATAAACTCTCTGAGCTACTACATGGTAGTTTTAGATATTTTTGGAATATTTTGTCATGCGTTTTAAAGTAAACTTTATTTTTAGAACAGTTTTATATTTAAAGAAAATTGCAAAGATAGAGAGGTCCCATATACTAGCATATGGTTTCTGGTATTATCAGTATCTTGCCTTATTGTGATACATTTGTTACAATTAATGAACCAACCTAGATTCATTATTTGTTAATTTAAAGTCCAAGCTTTATTCATATCTGCTTAATCTTTACCAGTTGGGCCTTTTCTGTTCTGGGGTCCTATCTGGACACAGCATTCTATTTAATCCCAGCTCCTGAGGCTCCTGTTGGCTGTAGCAGTTTCTCAGACTTTTCTTGTTTTTGTTGATCTTGATAGGTTTGAGGAGTACTGGTCAGATATTTTGAAGAATGGGTCTCAGAGTTTGTCTGATGTTTTTCCCATGGTTAGACGGGAGTTAGAGGTTTTAGGAAGGAAGTCCACTGTAGGAAGTAAAGTGCCACTTTCACGGCATGACTCATCCCTGCTGATGGGAACCTCGATCGCAGGGCTGAGGATGTCCGTGTGGTTTGTCTGCCATGAATCTCTCCTCATCCCACCTTCTTTCCCCTGCTGTAGTCTTTGGAAGGAAATCACTAGGCCAAGCTTACACTTAAAAGGTCGGGAGCTATGTTGCACCTCTTTGAGGTTGGAATTTTTATATAAATTATTTGGAATTCAACACAGATTTGTCTGTTCTCCCCCATTATTCATTCCCTCAACCATATATTTGTATTAGTGCAGACTCATGGGTATTTATTTTATACATTGGGTTATAACCAGTACTACTGTATTTATTTCTTTGCTGAGATGGTTCCAGCTTTGGCCCTTGAGAACTCTTTTCTTTTGTTCCTCTGTCCCTTTGACACACTGCCATCACTGTGTGTGTGTGTGTTTTCTTGAGGACTTCTTTACTTTCTCCCTTTGAGGTGCTCCAGGCTCATTCTGTATATCCTTTGCTCTAGGAATACCCATTTCTGCAAGGACCCATGGTCCCTTTTATTGGAAAATGGTATTAGAAACCAAGATCTGGGCACTGTGTGTACTCATTGCTATTGGGGATAATTTTTAACAGCATAGGGCAATGTTTATTACTTGTATAATCTGAAATTTAAGCACAAAATTGGATAAGGTGTGATATGAATTGTGTGTATATATAATTTATAAATTAAAGTTCATAGAAAAATACAGAAAAAATACCAAAGGCAAACAGTTCCTTTATCAAAGGGTTGTGAGATTTTTATTTTTTTATTTTTATGTTATTTTATTTTTGAATTCAGGTCACTATAAGGGTACATGCATTCAGGCCACATTGTTTGCATTCATTAGGTGAAGTCCAAGTTGCGACTGAGCCTTCTCCCAGGAGTGAGCCACATATCCTACATTGTACCCAACAGGTGCGCCATACTCTCCTCTTGTGATATTTTTTTTTAGTATACTTTTTTGTTTTTTTCCAAGTTCTGGATCATGAGTTACATAACTTCTAATTAGAATAAAGAAATAGTAGCAAGTGTTTTTTTTTTAAATATTAAAATTATTTTTTCAGAAGTAATTGATGACTTAACTCATCTCCTCAGACTGTATTTTTAGTGATCATTAAGCTCCCGTGTCTGCCAAGCTCTCATCATATATACAGAAAGTAAGCCAGAAACTTATCAACATCTGTTCTGAGGAAGGCGTGAGGACAGTAATGTAATGATGGGAATTTCCTGGCAAATCCCAATATTGTTAAATGTCCTTACCAGTATTAAAGTGGTTCTTATGCTAAGGTTTCCTGTACTTCAGTCATTCATAGTTTGGGCCACATATACTCCCCACCTTACAAGATTTATGTAATAGTTTCTCTAATTTGACTTTCAAAAATTTAAATGTGTATTTCAGAAAAAATTCTTTTACCATCCTAAGTAAAAATCCCATGTCAGGAATATGATATGGACATAAAACATAGTGGAACAAAACAATGTTATTAGAGTTAAAAAGTAAACGAAGGCCATCCCAATGCAGTGTCAACACGTAAACATGGCTTGCAGCAGACAGCTTAGTTGGGGACCCTGCTCTGCCACAGAGCTTGCTTTCTTTTCCCTTTCTTTCTCTTGTTTGAACCACCACGTTTCTGGGAAGTTATATTAGTAAGGGTCTAGTCAGGAAAGCATAAACAACTCTGAGCATGTCAAGGAGGGAATACAGTGTGGGAAACTGATCACACGGGTGTGGGAGGGCTAAGAACCACAAGGGGACTTTGAGGCAGCCAGGATTTGAAAACAGCAGAAGTTGTGATTACCCTGGGGGTAGAGAGAGAGAGAATGTGTTGTCCTTGGAGCCCAGTGAGGCTGGTGCCCTATACTCTGGCTTCTTCCTTCAAGAACCAGGAAGTATCCTTTGATGTTTTCTATTCCATTTTTTTTATATAATTGCTAGTTTTGACCCAATTTACTGATTTCATGACTTACTCATGGGTTGTGTTCCACAACATGAAAAGAGCTGATATCAATGGAATTTGTAATTATTGTATAAATTAGTATAACAGTGCTCCCGGAAGTTGATGGACTTGGCCAAATCACAGAGCTGAGGAGTAGAAGTGTCCAAATAGTAGCTCACATCTAGAAGTTCTCTCCTGCCTCCAGATTTCTATATGGTACATAAAGACAATGCTCTTGGCAATCAATATGTGTGGTGGTTTTGGAAATACATTTTTACCGTTTTGATCTTTTGTTAATTTTTTGACTATTACTATGTCTTTTCTCATATTTTGAGCATGTAGGCATAGTATTTACACCTACATTTCTTTGTAGCCACCCAGGGCTTTACATAATGATTTATCTAGAAAAAAGTCAATATTAATTTCATTTGTGATTAAGTACTGAAAGGCATCATTTTTAGGTGATCAGAAAGGACAAAATGCTTCATGAACTGTTAAACTTGTGGGAAGGGTATAGGTTCTGGAGCCAGACTGCCTGGGGCTAGAATTGTGGCACTACCATGTACTTTCTTTGTGGCTTTACATATGGTAAACCTAACCACCCTGTTTCCAAATAGTCTCAACTGGAAATGGAGATAATTATACTAACAATCTCAGAGGGCTGCTTTGTGAACTAAATACACATAAAGCATGGTTGGTACATTATAAGCCTCCAACAAGTACTGACTGCTATAATCATCACCATGAATATCTTCCATTCTGGTTGACTTTATAGGTAGCTCTTAGAGAAATACCAGTGAAAATTTTAAGATCTTGAATATAAGACTGATAGAAATATAACAGGGAAGGGAATTATTTGAAGCTTTCTTAGTTTATTATGAATGAAATGCTTTGGTGTTTGTGGTTTCAAAGACAAAAGTTATTGATTTTTTATTGACTGAATTTTTAGCAGGAGTAGTAAAATTGCTCAAGTAGTACTTGAGCTTTAAAAATCTAGGCATTTAATGCTGGTTCAATAAAAAGTTAATATGATAATAACTGTTTTGTGGCCCAGACTACAGGAATATTTAGCAATCATGAAAATTGCAAACTAAACAATAGACTGTCTGATAGTAGGATATTGGGCTATGCTTTTAGAATTAGCAACTTGCAATTTCCTTTTCCCTCCTCAGCCCACATCCATCCCCCCTACAAGACATCATATGCAGTGAAATGAAATGTCATTTTACCAGAACTTTAATAGTTTTGTCTTTTTATGTTAGTTTGGATTTGCTAACTATTTATTACTTTCTTATTATTTACTTACCCCTTTATTTTATTCTAATGGTATGCCCTGTAGTTTATAAAGTGTCGTATGTCAATTTGGTACTGTCTTTAGTAACTCTTCTCATGCATTTTCACTGGAAAGGGCAAAGACAAAGATTCACTGCATTGCTTAATTGCATCTTGGTTAACTTTCTATTAAATTTGAACAGGTACATGTCATACATTATTCTTTTTGCTTGTTTTGAATGCAGTTATTAAAGTTATTGTAATCAGGAGGGAACTCCTTGAATTTTATCAGGTAAGTGGTTATCCCTTCTCCTGGCAATGCTTTTATAGAGTATGTGCACAAAAATTCTTGTTTGGTATACAGATAAAAAGGGACTTCTAAAAAATTTCTTGAACAGTTGGAAAATATTTTTATTTATTTGCTTTGGATTTTGTAACATTTATTCAGCCTGCTTGAGACCTGGGGTTTTTTTTTTTTTGTCTTTTTTTGTATTTAAATAGATTTAGGGGGGATAAATGACTTTTTGTTATATCACTAAATTTCATAGTAGAGAAATTTAGGCTTTTAATATGTCTGTTACCTGAATAATGTACCTTGTACTCTGTAGGTAATTTTTCATCCCATAACCTCCTCCCACCTTCCCTTTGTCAGTATCCAAGGTCCATTAACGTACTCTGTGTGACCCATGGCTTAGCTCCCACTTGTGAGAATGTGTGGTATTTGGTTTTCTATTCCTGGGTTACTTCTCTTAGAATAATGACCTCTACTTCCACCCAAGTTGCTACAAAAGACATTTCCTTCTTCTGATGGCTGAGTAGCATTCCATGGTGTGTGTGTGTATGTATCACATTTTTTTATACCCTCATCTGTTGGTGGGCTTGTTTGTTCCATATCATTGCAATTGTGAATTGTGCTATAGTAAATGTGTGGGGACAGGTGTCTTTTTAATGACTTCTTTTTCTTTGGGTAGATCCCTAGTAGTGAGATGGCTGGTTTGGATGGTAGATCTACTTTTAGTTCTTTGAGCATCTCCATGCTGTTTCCCGCAGAGGTTGTACTACTTTACATTCCCACTAGCAGTGTATTATAAGTGTTCTGTTTTCACTGTGTCTACACCAGAGTCTGTTGTTTTTTGATTTTTTGATAATGGCCATTCTGACATGGGTAAGGTGGTATCTCATTGTGATTTCAGTTTGCATCTCCCTAATGATTGGTGATGTTGAGCATTTATTCATGTTTGTAGGCTACTGGTTTCTCCTTTTTTGAAAAACGTCTTTTTAATGGTACCCACTTTTTAATGGGTTGTCTTTTCTTGCTGATCTGTGTGAGTTCCATGTAGATCATGGATACTAGGCCTTGTCAGATGTACACAGTGAGAATATTTTCTCCCATTACGTAGCTGGCTATTTAGTCTGTTGATTATATATTTTACTGTGCAGAAGCTTTTTGGTTTAATGAAGTCCCATTTATTTATTTTTGTTCTTTTCCTTGTATTTGCTTTTAGGTTCTTAGTCGTAAATTATTTACCTAGGCCAATGTTAAGGATGGTTTTTCCTTGGCTAATATTTTTATGGTTTCAGTTCTTACATTTAAGTCTTTAATATGTATTGAGTTTTTTTTTTTGTATTTGGTGAGAGATAGGGATCCAGTTTCATCCTTCTACAACAGCCTGTCCAATTTTCTCAGCACCATTTATTAAATAGAGTGTCCTTTTCCCAATGTGTGCTTTTGTCTGTTTTGTTGAAGACATTTAGCTTTATTTATGGGTTCTCTATTGTATTCCTTGGTCTGTGTGTCTACTTTTGTACCAGGACCATGCTGTTTGGTTACCATGGCCTTATAATATAGTTTGAAGTCAGGTGATGACTTCAGATAACTCTAGATTTGTTATTTTTGCTTAGGACCGCTTTGACTATTGTGCTCCTTTTTGATTCCATATGAATTTTAGGGTTGTTTTTGCTAATTCTGTGAAAAAGATGGTATTTTGATAGGAATAGCAATGAATCTATAGATTACTTTGGGTAGTATTGACATTTTAACAATATTGATTCTTCCAATCCATGAGAATGGAATAAAGTTTCCATTTGCTTGTGTCATCTATGATTTCTTTCACCAGTGTTATCCTTGTAGAGGTTTTTCATTTCCTTGGTTCCACATATTCCAAGGCAAAAGAGAAATATTTTAGAAATAAAGTTTTATTTCCAAGAAAAGGAGTATTTTCACGTGCATGGAATTATGAAAACCCATTTCATGTGCTCTTACGCCATTCTTAGCTTCTTGCATCTTCTGCTGGTTTCCTTCCAATCTGCTGTACCAATTATACTATCACTGATTTTCATTGTCTAAACATTCCAAGTGTTATTTTCTTGAATGATTTATGTTAGACAGCATTGGCAGCAAACTATTTTTACAAGTCATCTGGAAAGTACACAAAATGACCTTATCATTTTGTGATAAGCCAGACCTTTGTCAGTTCTGCCTGGGTGGTTCATCATCAGGTCTGCCTCTTTCTTCTCTTACATCTTACTGTAAATACCTCTTTCAACACAAGTCCTACACTTCTCTATGCTTTCTATCCTTTTCTTGGTACTTGGTATGTTTACTTTAATGTTCATTTTTAAGCTTCTTGATGGCAGAGACTTTATGTTCACTCTGTTTATTCCCAGAACTACACAGAGCCTGACCCCAAGATGAACTTAATAGCCATTTGGTGAAAGAGCAGCTGAATGAGTAAATAATGGAATAATTTAAGAGTTAGTGACTGAAGGCTTCTAGATGGGATAAAACAAAGGTAACTTAATTGTTCTAATATGTCATTTAAATTTAGATAGCTATGTATATTTGAATGAAAGAAATGTAAAATGTATTATAATGTTTTTATCCTCACCTATTCTTTTAGAAAAATAATGACTATCATAATTTTACTCCATCATGTATGAATGTTTAAAAGTTTTAAAAGTTTAAAAGTATGAATCTGGAGGGTCAAGGGAACTGGAATTTATTAAATACATACTACCTATAGGCATTGTGCTAGGGTTTCTCTGTATTTTTATAATTTATTTAATCTTCATGATAGTTCTAATAAAATTAAGTCATTAATTTCCTACTCTTAGTAATGAGGAATTTGAGGCTGAGATAAGCAGATAACATGCCCCAAGTCCCATGATAAAAGGAAATTTTTACTGAGTACTTGTGTTGAGCTAGACATCATTCTAAACATTTACATGTAGTTACCCACTCTGAGATAAGTATGCTTTGTCAGATGAAAAAAACCAGAAGTGCAGAGAAAATGAGTAAATCCTCATCTTTTCACTCATTAGGACCATCTTTTCCTTTAAATCCTGGAATATATTTATAGTAGCATCAATCTTTGTTTGCTAATCCCAACACCTGGGTCATTTCATGATGGGTTTCTGTTGACTGCCTTCTGTTGTCATATTTTACTGTTTCCTCTCATGTCTAGTAATTTTTTAAATTGAAGAATATATATTGTAGACGATAATGTTGTGTCCTTTCTGGATTATGTCCTTTTCTACTACAGAGCATGGTTTTTAGTTCTAAGGTGTGAGGTCTAAACTAAATGCCCAGGGTTGTCACTAAGATCTCTTTACTCTCCATCTTCCACCTCTGAAAAGCCTTTGCCATCTCTGTTCACCTCTCAGCCCTGCCTCAGGTGATCTCTGGTAGGTCTTCACCCCGTTCTTGACAAAGGACCCATCATAAATTCTCATAATGATTTCTGACCCTTTTCTTCTCCACATCAGAAGCTTGGGAATCTATTTTCTCTGCCTCCTCAGCTCACTGAGATCTCTGTTCTACGTGATATCGCTTATCCTGCACTGCCCTATAAAGTCCAACCCTGGACTCATCTTCCATATTTCCCTGTTTTCTAAAACCTCAGATGTCTGTCATTTATTGTTTTGGGTCTGAAAACAGTGGATTTTTATGTTTTTCTTATTTTATAGCTATTCTTTCTTTATTTTAAACCTGTCCCATGTTTTCTTATCACTGGGGATTTTGTGTGAATTTCATTTACACATTACTTTCGCAATCTGTCATGACCACATAATCAAGAGATGAATGCCTTAAAAAGCCATATTTCACTTGTGTACTCAACCATCATAAGAAGGGAGGTTAAGATCTTCATGTCACATGTCTATGCATCCCTCCTTCTGCTGAGGTTCCCCTTGATTATTGATTCAATTTTATGGAATAGTGGAAGTTCTAATTTTGACAGGAACTTTAAAGGGTCCTTTGTGGATATGGTATTTTATAAGCAGAAAGTTTTATTGAACAGGATTGATGCAGCATAATTATCACACAATGAATTTTATATGTTAAAGTATACAGTTTGGCCAGGCACAGTGGCTCAGCACTCTGGGAGGTCAAGGTGGGGGAATTACATGAGCTCAAGAGTTTGAGATCAGCCTAAGCAAGAGAAATCACTTGTCTCTACTGAACATGGAAAATATTATATGGGCATTGTGATGGGTGCCTATAGTTCCAGCTACTTATAGGCTGAGGCAAAAGGATTGCTAGAGGCCAGGATTTTGAAGTTGCAGTGAGCTATGACAATTTCACTGTACTCTAGCCCAGGCAATAGAGTGAGACTCCACTCCCCCTCCAAAAAAAAAGTACAGTTTAAGTTTTGGAAGGTGTACATCTCTGTAAAATCATAATCACGGCAATATAACAGACATTTCAATGACTCCAGAAAGTTCCTTGTGCTCTTTTTTAGTTCCCCCTTTTCTAAGCTGCCACTGATTTGAATCATGTCATCTAGATTTAATTTTCATTTTCTATAATTTTATATAAATGAGATCATGAAGTATTATTTTTATTAAGGGGGTCTGGATTTTTTTCACCCAGCATAATGATTTTGAGACTTATTCATAGTATTAATAGATCATTCCTTTTTATTGCTAAGTAGTATTCTATTGCATGGAAATACTTCAATTTGTTCTTCCACTTACCTCTTAAGGAACATTTGGGTTGTTTCACCTTTTGTTCTATTACAAATAAGACCAGAAATGTAAAATTCATTACTGCTTCCATTAAAATATTCTCTTTTTGTCATCTTACAATTTAGTAATTTAGGGATTTGTTCAGAATCCCAGTTAAATCTCCAAATGACTGATTTTGCATACTACTTTTCCTTTCTGTTTTTTCTTTCTCTCTTTTTAGTAATGCCTGAACAGAAATAAGTGGAGAGGGAGAAGGGAAACAAAAAATAATAAAAGTAAAGAATAAAGTCACAAATTAGAAAAATCTCATTTTTTTTGGTTTAGACGATATTAAAAATCTATTCATTTCTAAGTCAAAAATAGCTACAGGGTTGTAGGTTTTAAATGAATAAGGGCTGCCTCCTTTGAGTGAAATGATAATAAGCATTTCTCTGAGGACTTTCTTTCCTCACTAAGACTTTGTAGGCGTTTTGATTCAAAAAGGTGCTGATGTTCATTAAATCTTATACTCAGTTTATATTTTTATTTTCTCTGCCTATTTTCACTCAATAAGAGACTACAGTTCAGCATTTCCTTTTTTGGTAAGTATGAAGCTCTCTAGCTTTTCAGATTATTTTGCTTTGTAGAGGTGCGCTTTAACTCTCTCCCAGAAGGGGAAGTGACTCATTTCTATACAGTGGCATGTAGGTGTTTGATGAATGTTGCTGCCAGGTAGAAATAGACTGTAATGCCAGTGTAAATGGAGTTTTACAGCTACTCAAATTTGAAGGATTTCAATTTTCTTAGGGATTTAAACTGGGAGAAAATTACTTCTTAAGTTGGTAAGGGCTCTGTGTTCCAAGGGAGAACTTTGAGCAAATAAAAATCTATAAATGTTATGAAATAGTTGCCAGCCTAATGCAGGAATGATGTGTTCTTTGAGATGCTTTTTCCTAATGAAGTTTGTCTTGGGGCTGTGAAGCCTGATGGGGATGATACCCCGGGCGCAATGTGGCCTGATGTGCGGTCTCACTGTGACTAGTGGTCAGGTCTTGGGCTGTTCCAGATTCAGGGGAATCTCCAAGTCTGTGTGTTCTATGGACTGCTATGGTATAAAGAAACGAGGAAGTGAATTGTATAGTTATCTCACACTTATCTTCCTCTGCACACTTCATAATATTCTAAAAATAATGGCCTTACCCTCATTTTGGCCACCACTGGAAGCTGAGTTGCAAATACTGCACCGTCCTGCAAATTAGCTGCCCTACGAGAAATGCGAGGATGGCCTTGAATAGGGTGACCAGACGTCCCGATTTTGGCAGGACAGTCCCGCTTTTCAGCAATTTGTCCCGCATCCCGCAGCGTTTTAAAAAAGTCCCAATTTTTGTAAAGAATGCACGAGCAGGCTGGAGAACAAGAAGGGAATATACAGTTTTCGGCCGCCATGTGGCTATTTCGCCAGAATATGAGTTTTATATTATTTTTGTTAATTTTATAATGTTAAACTGTAATAAATAATTGCTGAGAAGTGATTATCAAGAACTGCTTATCAAAGTTTGCATTGTTGTCAGGCCCTGCCTGCCCCGTCCCCTGCCCTGAGCCCCCGCTCCGACCCGGCTCCACCCACGCTCTGCCCCTGTGCCATGTTGTCCTGCCTTAGAGATGTTAAAATCTGGTCACCCTATCCTTGAAGGGAGAGGTTGTCGACTGCATCTGCAGAGCGCGTTTCCCATGGGGAGGAGCTTATTTACATACGAGAGACAATCAAATGTAGAAGACAATATGGCTAATTAAAAATTTCTTTTCAGAGGGGGAGGGGAGGGGGAGGATGGGTGGAGAGAGGGTAATTGGTGGGAACACACCTACGGTGCATTTTACAACGGTACGTGTTAAATTTACTAAGTGTAGGGTATAAATATCTTAACAGAATAGCTAAGAAAATGCAAAGAAGGCTATGTTAACCAGTTTGATGAAAATATTTCAAATGGTATATAAAACCAGTACATTGTACTCCATGATTACATTAATGTACACAGTGACGATTTAATTAAATACACACGAACACTAACATTTGGACTCTGTTTAAAATTTTTTTTCTTTTCATAAAAATTGATGAATTTAAAACTGCAGGGTGGTGGTGTTAAGTTTAAAATACTTTCTGTAAAGATATTTATGTTTTATGCTTTGTAATTCACGGAAAAATGTAACCACTTTGATTTTTTTAAAGTTTTGCTTTCTTATTTTGATCATTGTTTTAATATGTAATATATATTTAGAACCTCCTTGGATTTCTGAAACTCCATCAAGAACTGGTATTGGAGAGTAAACTGCCAAACAAACTGGAATGTCTTGCAGTTTACAATTAAAGTATGAAAAATAATATTCGTAGTATAAAGATATGCTACTAGGAATTGGCCTCACTCTTCTAGTATGAGGTTTCTCTCAATTATAATGAAGGAAGGGATGTGTCTGTTTGTGTTAGTGGGTGACAAAGAAGGAAATATAGAATTTTTTTTTTTTTGAGATGGAGCCTCAAGCTATCCCCCTGGGTAGAGTGCCATGGCATCACAGCTCATAGCAACCTCCAACTCCTGGGCTCAAGTGAGTCTCCTGCCTCCGCCTCCCAAGTAGCTGGGACCACAGGTGCCCACC
>CAUYQV010105536.1:0-16578 GCA_963574575.1 Galagoides demidoff | reverse complement strand
TGTTTGCTTTATTTACTGTGCTCTTGGCTGTGCAGAAGATTTTTAGTTTGAGTAGATCCCAGTAATATAATTTTGGTGTTGCTTCAATTGCCTGGGTGGGGGGGTCTTCCTCATAAAAATTCTCCCAGACCAATTTGGGAAAGCTTAATTTTATACCCACTTAACATCTCAGCAATACTGTTACAGGTCTGAGGGCAAATTTCTTCTACATGGTGATCCAAGGACTCCAGCTCCTTCTATCTTGAATTCCTGCCATAGTCTAGGACAACAGAATCTTCTGCTTCAAGGTGGTGAGGAGATAAAAATGAAAAAGGCATGCACACCTCTTTTATGTATATATATATATATATTTTTTTTTTAATTGTTGGAGATTCATTGAGGGTACAAAGAACCAGGTTACTGATTGCATTTGTTTGGTAAAGTCCCATTCTTATAACTGTGTCCCTCCCCAAAGAGGTGTGTTGCACACTGTGACCCCCCACTTGCCTCCCTCCTTCCCTCTCTCCCCTTCCCCACTCCCCCACCCCTCACTAAGCACTAGGACATCAATTGTCCTCATATTAGAATTGAGTACATTGAATTCTTGCTTCTCCATTCTTGTGATGCTTTGTTAAGAAGAATGCATTCCACCTCCATCCAGGTTAATACAAAAGATGTAAAGTCTCCATCTTATTTAGTGGCTGAATGGTATTCCATAGTATACATATACCACAGCTTGTTAATCCATTCCTGGGTTGGTGGACATTTAGGTTGTTTCCACAATTTCACAATTGTAAATTGAGCTGTGATAAACATTCTAGTGCAAATATTCTTATGATAAAACAATTTTTTTCTGCTGGGTAGATGCCCAGTAATGGGATTGCAGGGTCAAATGGGAGGTCTAGTTTGAGTTCTTCGAGGGTTCTGCATACTTCCTTCCAAAAAGGTTGTATTAGTTTGTAGTCCCACCAGCTGTGTAAAAGTGTCCCTTTCTCTCCATATCCATGCCAGCATCTGCAGCTTTGAGATTTTGTGATGTGGGCCATTCTCACCGGGATTAGGTGATATCTCAGGGTGGTTGTGATTTGCATTTCTCTGATAATATGTTCGTTAGCCATTTGTCTGTCTTCTTTAAAGAAAGTTCTATTCATCTCTCTTGTCCGTTATAAGGGATTGTTGGCTCTTTTTATGTTAATTGATTTGAGCTCTCTCTAGATCCTAGTTATCAAGCTTTTGTCTGATTCATAATATGCAAATATGTTTTCCATTTAGATGATTGTCTATTTGCTTTAATTGTTATCTTCTTAGCTGTACATAAGCTATTCAGTTTAATTAAGTTCCATTTGTTTATTTTTGTTGTTGTTGCAATTGCCACCGAAGTCTTCCCCATAAAGTCTTTTCCCAGGCTGATAAATTCAAGTGTTTTCCCCCACACTTTCCTTAAGGATTGTTATTGTTTAATGCCTTAGATTTAGATCTTTTATCCATCATGAATCAATTTTTGTGAGTGGAGAAAGTGTGGATACAGTTTTAGTCTTTTACATGTGGATATCCAGTTCTCCCAACACCATTTATTGAATAGGAATTCTTTCCCCCAGTGTATGTTCTTGTTTGGTTCATCAAAAATTAGGTGGCTGTAAGATTTTAGTTTCACCTCGTGGTTTTCTATTCAGTTCCAGATGTCTATGTCTCTATTTTTGTGCCAATACCATGCTGTTTTGATCACTATGGCCTTGTAGTACAGCCTGAAGTCTGGTAGGCTGATGCCCCCAGAATTCGCCTTACCAATGTGGGTGTTTTTCTGGTTCTATATAAAACAATAATTATTTTTTCCAAATCTTTTTTTTTTTTTTTGAGACAGAGTCTCACTATATCACCCTCAATAGAGTCCCATGGTGTCATGGTATCACAGCTCACAGCAACCTTCAACTCTTGGGCTTAAGTGATTCTCTTGCCTCAGCCTCCCAAGTAGCTGGGACTATAGGTGCCTGCTACAACACCCAGATATTTTTTTTTTTTTGAGACAGAGCCTCAAGCTGTCCCCCTAGGTAGAGTGCTGTGGCATCACAGCTCACAGCAACCTCCAACTCCTGGGCTCAAGCAAGTCTCCTGCCTCAGCCTCCCAAGTAGCTGGGACCACAGGTGCCCACCACAGCACCCAGCTATTTTTTTGGTTGCAGCCATCATTGTTGTTTTGGCAGGCCCGGGCTGGATTCGAACCCGCCACCTTAGGTGTATGTGGCTGGCGCCTTAGCCACTTGAGCCACAGGCACCAAGCCAGCTATTTTTTCATCGTAGCTGTCATTGTTGTTTAGCAGGCAATGGACAGGCTTGAACCTGCCAGCCTCATTGTGTGTGGCTGGCACCCTACTCACTGAGCTAAGGGCACCAAGCCATTTTTTCCAAATCTTAAAAGTATTATGTTGATATTTTAATGGGTATTGCATTGAATCTGTAGATTGCTTTGGGAAGTATAGACATTTTAACAATGTTGATTATTCCCAGCCATGAGCATGGTATTTTAAAATATCTTCCATTTGTTAATATCTTCTGCTATTTCTTTTCTTAGAGTTTTGTAATTTTCTTTATAGAGGTCCTTCACCTCTTTTGTTAGGTATATTCCTAGTTATCTCATTTTTTTTGAAACTTCTGTGAAGGGAATTATGTCCTTGATTAGTTTCTCATCTAGGCCATTACTGGCATATACAAGGGCTACTGATTTGTGGACTTTCATTTTATATCCTGAGACATTACTGTATTTTTTTGATCACTTCCAGGAGTCTTGGGGTTGAGTCTTCGGGGTTCTCTAAGTATAAGATCATATCATCAGCAAAGAGTGAGAGTTTGACCTCCTCTGCCCCCATTTGGATGTACTTTATTTCCTTTTCTTGCCTGATTGCATTAGCTAGAACTTCCAGTACAATGTTGACTAGTAGTGTCAATAGAGGACAACCTTATCTTGTTCCAGTTCTAAGTAGAAAAGCTTTCACTTTTACTCCATTCAGTATAATATTAGCTGTAAGCCTGTTATAGATGGCTTCAATCATTTTAAGAAATGTGACACCTATGCCTATATTCTTTGGAGTTCTAATTAGAAAAGAATGCTGAATTTTATTGGATGCTTTTTCTGCATCTATTGGGAGGATCATATGGTCTTTATTTTTGCTTCTGTTGATATGGTGAATTACATTTATGGAATTGTGTATATTAAATCAGCCTTGCATCCCTGGGATGAAACCTACTTTATTGTGAAGTATGACTTTTTAAATGAGAAGCTGTAATCTATTGGCTTGAATTTTATTGAGAATTTTTGCATCTATATTCATTAGTGAAATTGATCTGAAGTTCTCCTAACTTAACTAAAAGTTAAGTCTTTTCCTGGTTTGAGTCTTTCCTGGTATCAGGGTGAGGTTTGTTTTGTCAAACATGTTGGGGAAGATTTCATCCTTCTCTGTTTTTTGGAATAGTTTCTCCAGTATGGGTATAAGCTCTTCTTTGAAGGTTTGATAGAATTCCAGTGTGAGATCATCCGGACAAGGGCATATTTTTATTGTTTCTTTGATCTCAGTGCTTGAAATTAGTCTGTTTAGGAGATCTATTTCTTCTCGGTTAAGTGTAGGGAGAGGGTGTGATTCCAAGTATTGATCCATTTCTTCCACATTGTCAAATTTCTGGGCATAGAGTTTCTTGTAGTATTCAGAGATAATCTCTTGTATCTCTGTGGCATCTGCTATTATTTTCCCTTTATCATTTCTGATGGAGGTTACTAGATATTTTACTTTTCTATTTCTAATTAGTCTGGCCAAAGGTTTATCTATTTTATTTTATTTTTTAATAAACAACTTTTTGTTGGGTGGCATCTGTGGCTCAAGGAGTAGGGCACCAGCCAAAAACTGCAAAAAAACAAAAAAAACCTTTTTGTTTCATTAATTTGCTGAATAATTTTTTTCAATTTCATTAATCTCTGATTTAATTTTGGTTATTTCTTTTCTTCTTCTGGGTTTGGATTATTGTTCTTCTTTTCCCAATTCCATAAGATGGTTTATGAGTATTTTGGTGCACTCTCTTTCTGTTTTTTGAATGTAGGCATCTAGTGTGATAAATTTTCCTCTCAGGACTGCTTTTGCTGTATCCCACAGGTTTTTGATAACTTGTGTCTATGTTTGAGCAATTTAACAATTTCCTCTTTTAGCTCTTCCTGAACCAACTATCATGCAGCATAAGGTTGTTTAATTTCCATGGCTTTGTGTGGGGATGAATGTTTTTGTTGGAGTTGAGTTCCACCTTTATTGCCTTGTGGTCTAAAAAGAAACAAGTTATAATTTCTTTATTTTCTATTTCTTTAATTTTGCTGAGGTTTGATTTGTATCCTAGAATGTGATCTATTTTTGAGTATGTTTCATGCATGGGCTGATGAGAAAAATGTATATTCTTTTGCTTTGGGATGATGCGTTCTATATATGTCTATTAATCTCATTTGTTCTAGGGTCACATTTAAGTCCTTTGTATCTTTATTTAATTTCTATTTAGAGGATCTGTCCAGTTCTGTCAGAGGGATATTAAAGTCCCTGGATGTTATGGTGTTATGGTATATCACATTGCTCAGACCCCTCAAGGTGTGTTTCATAAATCTGGAAGTATTTAAATTAGGTGCATAAATATTTAAAATGGAAATGTCTTTTTGTTGTATTGTTCCTCTGCCAGTATGAAGTATTTATCTTTGTCTTTCTTAACCATAGTTGCTTTGAATCCACTTGTATCCGAGAATAATATTGCAGCCCCTCTTTGCAACCCCCCTAGGTGTGTCTCTTGGAGACAGCTTAGGCTTTTTTATCCAATCAACCAACCTGTACCTCTTCAGTAGGGAATTCAATCCATTGACATCTATTGAGAGTATTGATAAGTGTGGTAGAATTTTATTCCTCTTGTTATGAGAAAATCTGTTGTGTAGATTTGTCCTTTGGGCCACTGTGGAAGTTTTGGCCTTTAGCTTCTAGGTGTTTACATTGCTGTGGTCCATATGGTGTTCAGTGTTTATAATAGGTCTAAATATTTCCTGTAGAGCTGGTCTTGTTGTGGTGAATTTCCTCAGTGCTTCTATATCTGCAAAAAATTTGATTTATCCATCAATGTTGAGGTTTAGTTTAGCAGGATATGGAATTGTAGGGTGAAAATTGTTTTGTTTAAGAATGTTGAAGGTGGATGATCATGCTCTTCAAAGTGGCTTAGAAAGTTTCAGTTGAAAAGTTTCCTGTCATCTTAATGGCTCTGTCCCTGTAGGTCAGTTGGCACTTACTCCTAGCTGCTTGCAGAATTTTCTCCTTTGTCTTGACTTTGGACAGGTTTATTACAATTTGTCTTGTAGAAGCTCTGTTAGAGTTGAGATGACCCAGGGGTTGACATCCATCTGAAAACAGTGTGTCGGAAACTTTAGTAAAATTTGGGAAGTTTTTATTTATGATAGTGTCCAATAGGGCTTCCGTACCTTTGGGACAATCTTCTTCCCCTTCAAGGATCCTTATTATTTTTATGTTTGAATGCTTCATGGAATCTCATTTTTCTCTAAGCACCTGCTCTACTTTCTCACTCTTCTTCTCTGCCCCCATAAGTACCTAGATTAACTTGAACACTTTATCTTCTAGCTCTGATATTCTTTCTTTTCCATGGTCTAATCTATTTTTGATAATTCCTACTACATCTTTACATTCCCTGATTATCTGCTTTATTTCCTTAAGCTCTGCCATATCCTTTCTATATTGTACATACCTCCCATCTAACTTATACTTCTGTCTTTCCATTTTCTCATCCACTCTCTTTTTTGTATTAAGCACCCATATTTTAAATTCCCTTTCTGTCAAATCCGTTAATTCTTTTTTTTTTTTTTTTTGAGACAGAGCCTCAAGCTGTCCCCCTGGGTAGAGTGTCGTGGAATCACAGCTCACAGCAACCTCCAACTCCTGGGCTCAAGTGAGTCTCCTGCCTCAGCCTCCCAAGTAGCTGGGACTATAGGTTCCTGCCACAACACCTGGCTATTTTTTGGTTGCAGCCATCGTTGTTGTTTGGTGGCCCGGGCTGGATTTGAACCTGCCACCTTAAGTGTATGTGGCTGGAGCCTTAGCCACTTGAGCCACAGGCGCCGAGCCCATTAATTCTTTATAGGAAGAGTCTTCTGTTAAAGCTGACCCATGGTCCCTTGGAGGAGGTGCTCTAGTTTGGTTTTTCATAGTGCCTGAATTTTTCTGTTAGTCCTTAGTCATGCATGCTTTCTTCTTGTTTACCTCCTTGTGGTCCTTTTTTCTTCTCACTTCCTCCTTTGCTTGAAATTGTCTCAGAGTTTAGGTGATGAAGAGGCCTCTTGGTATAAAGTCAAAAGGAGAAGGGTAAAGAGAGAGCAGGGAAAAACAAGAGGAAAAAAAAAAGAGGAACAAAGAAGAAAAGAATAAAAGAAAAGAAAAATAAAAAAAGGGAAGGGGGAATAACAGGGAAAAAATTGAAGAACAGGAAAGAAGGAGAGGAAGAGAGGATGAGAGGGATAGAAGAAATAGTATTGATCAGCATTGTGCTAAGGCCAGGCCTGTAGCGCAAGGATTTTGAATGGCTGGGCTGGGTATGGTCATTGGAATCAGATGTTCCTTTCCAGCCTGAGCAGAACCAGACTTTTCCTTTGCCAAAAATAGGAAGAGAAGAAACAAAGCAAAAGCAAAAAACAAGAATGAAAAATTAAGTAAGGATGAAAAAGAAAAAGAAAAATTCTGCAGCATGATCTTGCCAATACTTTCTTCCTAGGGCTAAAGGTAGAAGGCCTCCTTGAGCCAGACTATTGCTGTGACCTACCTGCCAGACTACAGCTGTGTCACCCCAACTCTCAACAAAAATCGAAAAAAAAGAAAGAAAAAAGAAATAATAATAAAATAAGAGTAGATAAAGGGAATTAAAAATACTGTTGAATAAAATAAATGTCATAAACAGAAGAGGAATAAAGAAAGAAAGAAGAAAGATAAGCCAAAGGGAGGGGATATCTTAGCTATTGCAGAAGTGAATTATGTGGAAGAGATGAGAAAGGTAGAAGAATCTCTATCCAAAGAGAGAATGTAGAGGAGTGAAATAGGGAGAGAGAATAAATGAAGCTAAAATACTGCAACCAATAAATATAGGAGCCCGTGCTCTTGATGAAAGTTGAAATGCAAGTTAAGAAAAGAACCAACCAGGGTGGCGCCTGTGGCTCAAAGGAGTAGGGCACCGGCCCCAGATGCCAGAGGTGGCAGGTTCAAACCCACCCCTGGCCAAAATTGCAAAAAAAAAAGAAAGAAAGAAAAGAGGCTTGGCGCCTGTGGCTCAAGTGGCTAAGGCGCCTGCCACATACACCTAAGGTGGCAGGTTCGAATCCAGCCTGGCCTGCCAAACAACAATGATGGCTGCAACAACAACAACAAAAATAGCTGGGTGTTGTGGCAGGCACCTGTGGTCCCAGCAACTTGGGAGGCTGAGGCAGGAGACTCACTTGAGCCCAGGAGTTGAGGTTGCTGTGAGCTGTGATGCCACAGCACTCTACCCAGGGTGACAGCTTGAGGCTCTGTCTCAAAAGAAAAAGAAAAGAAAAGAAAAGAACCAACCAAAGAAATTAGCAAGAAACAAAACATATCAAAACAAAATTTAAAAAGCTCTAATATGGCTAGACACAGTGGCTTACACTTATAATCCTAGCACTCTGGGAAGCCGAGGTGGGTGGATTGCCTGAGCTCACCAGTTCGAGACCAGCCTGAACCTGAGTGAGACCCCCATCTGTAAAAATAGCTGGGTGTTGTGGCAGGCATCTGTAGTCCCAGCTACTTGGAAGGCTGAGGCAAGAGAATCACTTAAGCCTAAGAGTTTGAGGTTGCTGTAAGCTGTGATGTCACAGTACTCTACTAAGGGTGACAAAGTGATACTCTGTCTCAAAGAAAGAGACAAAAAATAAAAAGGTCTAATAACCAAAAATAAACAACCTCAGTAACAAATAGAAGAAGGGGAAAAAAAGAAAAGAAAAGATACTACCAACAACAACAAGAAGAAACAAAGGAAGTATGCATACTTCTTAAAACACCCAGCCCAGAAGTGACACTCATCATTTCCACTTATATTCCACTGGTAAGAGTAAGTCTTACAGCCACACCTAGATGCAAAATATTTGTTGGCCAGCGTAGTTCCTGGCTATGAAGTCACTTCCTGGTAACCACTTCACAGTAGGGAAGTGTGGGAATAACTGGAGGCCTCTGTCATCCATGTTGTATATGACACAGCTTCTACCATCAAAGAACCTTCTTCAGAATAAGAATTAAATAAATGGAGAGAGATTCCATGGCTGTGGCTAGCAAGACTTAATATTGTTAAGATGTCCATTTTTCCAAACTTGATGAGTAGATTCTGTACATTTCCAGTCACAACCCTGGCAAGTTATTTTATGTATACTGACAACAAAGAGATTATAAAGTATATGGAGAGAAAAAAACCCGGAATAGCCAACACAATATTGTAGAAGGAGAAAGTTGAAGGACTTTCTCTATAACTCTGAGACTTATTATAAAGTCGTAGTAATCAGGACAGTGTGGTTTTGGTGAAAGGACAGACAGATAAATGGGACAGAGTAGAGTCATGTAAATATAGTCAATGGATCTTTGACAAAAAAGCAAAGGCATTAATAGCCTTTTCAGTAAATACTGTTAGAACAACCGGACCTCCACATATAAATAAATAAATAACCTAGACACAGACCTTATGCCTTTCATAAAAAATAACTCATAATGGATCATATACCTAAATGTAAAACACACAACTATCAAACTTCAAGAAGATAATATCGGAGAAAACCTACATGACTTTGAGTATGGTGATGACTTTTTAGATACAAAACCAAAGGAATGATCCATAAAAAAATAAGAGACAAGTTAGACTTTATTAAAATTAAAGACTTCGGTTCTTTGAAAGAAAATGTCAAAAGAATGAGAAGACAAGACATACTCTGGGACAAACTATTTTCAAAAGATATATTTGATGAAAGATTGTTACCTGAAATATACAAAGAACTCTTATATTTCAATAACAAGGTAACAAATAAACTTGACTTAAAAAAAATGGGCTAAGGACCTTAACAGACAGCTCACCGAAAAGGGTATCTATAGATAGCAAATAAGCATATGAAAAGATGCTCTGCATCATATGTCATCAGGGAAATGTAAATTAAAACCACTGCACAGCTATTAGAGTGGCCAAAATCCAAAACACTTCAGACAATGTCAAATACAGGGGAGGATGTGTAATAACAAGAACTGTTGCTGGTAGGAATGCAAAATGGTATAGCCTCTTTGGAAGACAGTTTGGCAGTTTCCTACAAAACCAAACATACTTTTACCTTATCATCCAGTCATCACACCAGTGCTTGGTATTTAACCAAAGGAGTTGAAAACTCATGTTCATACACACAAAAAAACTTGTACACAGATGTTTATAACAGCTTTATTCATAACTGCCAAAACTTGAAAGCACCAAGATGTCTTTTAGTAGGTGAATGGATAAATAAACTGTGATACATCCAGACAAAGGAATACTGGATACTCAGTATTACTCAGTAATACTCAGTGTTAAAAGAAAGGAGCTCAAACCACATGGAAGAACCGAGTGAAGCCAGTTACCTCGTGAAAGGAGCCAATCTGAAAAGGCTGTATGATTCCAACTACCTAAAATTCTGGGAAAGGTAAAACTGGGGAAATAGTGAAAAGACCAGTGGTTGACAGGGGTTGGGGTGGGGAGGGGGTGATGAACAGACAGAGCACAGAGGATTTTTAGTGAAGTGAAAATACTTTATATGTTACTGTAATGGTGGATATGTGTCATTATACATTTGTCCAAACCTATGAAACCTGCCATACCAAGGTAGAACCCTAATTTCAACTTTGGGTAATCACTAATCACTTTGGGTGATTATCATGTGTCAATACAGGCTCATCTATTGAAACAATTCTACTTCTCTGGTCTGGGATGTTGATAATGGGGGAAGCTAAGATATGTGAAAATATCTCTATGCCTTTTTCTCAATATTGCTGTGAACCTAAAACTGATTAAAAAATAAGTATATAGTCTCTAATAAAATAAATAAGAAAAGAAAGAGGAAAAAGAAACTTCCTCAAAATAGAGTTCATGGGAGAAGAATGTCATGAAGGAAGTAGTATTTGAAATGATCCTTAATTGACAGACAGAACTGACCACAGCCCTAGTAAGAGGGGCACTCCAGATGGAGTGACCAGCACCAACAAAGCATAGTGGTGGGGAGGGAATGTGGAGTAACTAGTTTTCCTAGAACAAAGCTTTGCTTGGGAGAGAGAACAAGCTTAAATCCTTGGCTAGGTCACTATTTAAGGCCTTGAATGGCAGGAGAAAGCATTTGAATTCCATACCTTCATAATCATGATTATCAAGCATTTTAAACACAAAGGCCCCAGAAAAATGATAGCAGTAATTGCTGAGAAGTCATAGACCAGAAAATGCATTTAGTATGAAGGGATTTCACTTTTCAGATGGCAACACTAATGACGGCATCAAATTGCATTTACAGGCTATAACAGATTCTAAACTTTTGCATTTGTTCCCATGTGTCTTGATGTTTAGGAAATCGAATCCAAACATTTCCACTCTCGCTCTACTTCTCCTGGGATTATCTCACATATTAATCTAGAGATCCCAGGGGTAGCCTTACATGCAGGCACCATAAACTAGCTTTGCTTCCTTTTAGGTAGGGAAGAGAAACCATTTCAGGGCTGGGAACTCTAAACACTGTACATTCCACAGATAATAGTTTCCTTCTCCCTCAGCAAAGGGGAAGTCACAATATTAGGGTCAACAGTGTTATATAATTCATACGAGGAAATTTAGCTGGTATAAATATTTGTTTAAGAAAGTTCAGACGCAGAATAACAAGAGGAATACACACAACTGCATTAGGGAGCCTTAGGAAGATGGTCACTGGGCTAGTAATTAACTTTTTTTGAAGTTGTTTGTCTTTGTAATTCTAGTGTTCTGGGAGTTATGTCTTGGATGTTTATCTCTTCATGTCTGTTGTACTTTGAAAATGCACCGAGGAGAATATTTAAGGAATTCTGATTGTGGGTAGGATCTGACCACTTTGCACTGTGCTCTGTCCATCAGTGTATTTATTGTCCCTTTTTGGAACATGACAAGAAATTAACAGAAAAAAACAAGTTACAGAGAGATGCTGCCCTTATCTCTTCTACAGAAGGCTTACTTGAGGCTCTATGCCTGCCTGGCCTGGTACTTTCTTATAATTTTGATTAATTTAATATAACAGAATTGTAAAACTGTATTTAAGCCATTTTGAAGTTGGTTTAAAAGAGTGTTATGAACTAGAGCTTTGTTATCTAGAGCTCTTAATATTATATACTTAATCTTATTTTCTCCATAAAATAAGACAGTTATAATGCAATAATAATTTTCACAACAAATATTTGTTTTTTATAAATTCACACAACCACTTAATTGGAAAAATTTTAAAAAGCATAATATATAATGTTGGTGAGGATATTGTGAGATGAACATTCTCATTCACTAATGCTATAGATTTAAATGAAAACAAACTTTCTCAAAAGCAATTCGGCAAAATGTATCAAGAGTTTAAAACATCTACTTCATTTGTCCCAATTGTATACATACACATAGAGAAAAAAATTGCCCCCCTAAATCAAAGTGTTAATGATAACAGTCATTCCTTGGTGATCAGATGATAGGTAGTTTTTATTTTAGAATTATATTGTTAATATTTCTGTCCATGGTGAGAAAGTATTATTGACTATGGTAAAAAATCATTTTCATCACTTAAGAATATTTATAGACTTTTAATAAAACAAAATATCCATAATATGCAGTGAAAAGAATGTCAGATTTTGGGCAGTGCCTGTGGCTCAAAGGAGTAGGGTGCCAGCCCCATATGCCAGAGGTGGTGGGTTCAAACCCAGCCCAGGCCAAAAACTGCAAAAAAAAAAAAAAGAAGAAAGAAAGAAAGAATGTCAGATTTTATAAAGAGTATAATATCAACTAATTATGTATGTGTAGGAGTATATGTATATTTGTATAAATATATAACTATTCACCAAATAAACACATTTGTGTGCTAAGACCTAAAATAAGGAACCAACGGAGCCAACTCTAAAACAATGTTCATCAATAAGTTCTTCTTTTTTTGTAAAAGGAGTCTCACTCTGTCACCCAGATAGAGTGCAGTGGTGACGTATTAGTTCACAGTAACCTCAAACTCTTGGACTCAAGAGGTCCTCTGACCTCATCCTCCCAAATAGCTGGGACTACAAGGTGCCTGCCACTATGCCCAGCTAGTTTTTTTTTTTATTTTTAGTAGAGAAGTGGTCTCACTTTGCTCAGGCTGGTCTCAAACTCCTTGAGCTGAGGTGATCCACCCTCCTGACCCTCCCCAGAGTGCTGCGATTACAGGTGTGAGCCTGTATCCGGCTTGAGTTTTTCAATATTGACTTTATCTTGCTTTTGTATTTAGATAAAATGAGAGAAAGCACTATTAAATAAATCGGAGGCCAGGTGCAGTGGCTCACACCTATAATCCCAGCACTTGGGAGGTGGAGCTGGGCAGATCTCCGGAGCTCATGGGTCTGAAATCAGCCCGAGCCAGAGCCAGACCTGGTCTCTAAAAATAGCCAGGCATTGTGGTGGGCACCTGTAGTCCAGCTACTTGGGAGGCTGAGGCAAGAGAATTGCTTGAACCCAAGAATTTGAGGTTGCTGTGAGCTGTGATGCCACGGCACTCTACCCAGGGCAAGAAAGTAAGTCTCTGTCTCAATAAATAAATAAATAAACAGAAAAAAATCTCCACAGAGCATGATTATATCATACATTCTATTCACCAGTTTACACATCCTGCTAAGTTGGGAGCATCCTCATTTACAAAATCAGAGTAGATTAGATATTCTCTAAGACTTCTCCCAGCTCTCAAAGCCTCCAAGTCTATGAATCATACAGCAGACATGTAACTAAATAATAAAACAATGGGCCACATCTGTTGTAACTCTAGGAAGACCCCACCTTGAGGATGGAGTAATAACCGGAGATGGCCTGCAGGTTAAAGAAAGGTAGCTAGCATTCCGGGTGGGTCTTGGTTTCCTCATTTGAAAAGTGGGGATAACATTATCATACCTCCCCTCAAAGGATGGAAAAGGGGCTGAAATGTGACAACAAACCTGAAGGCCTTGGTGTTGGCTGGGATGCAGTCGAGGCTTCACAAATGAGAGTTCGCTTGAACAATCCAAGGCTTGATCGCCCCAGATGGCACGAAACCGTCAGTTTGCCACTCCTGGATCTCCGCTCCCGGTGTGGGACCCATAGCTGGAAGCAGAAAGGATCTTATTTGTGGGGACCACAAAATGGTTAGTTAGCTTTGGGACGTTGAGGCGGAGAGAAGATGAGACCTGAGCGCAGCAGCGGAGTGGGCGGGGCAGGTGGCTGCTCCGGAGCCAGGAGGACCCAGCTAGGCGGGGAGGCAGGGCACGGGTCACAGAAGACTCCCGGTGTGGCCCTCCTTAGTGATGCTGGTTACTGCCCACTACTGGCCAAACTTTCTTCCTCTATCCCTCCCGTTCCTTGGGAAACACTGAACTGTACAGATCACGTAGCAGTCCCCTTACTAGGCATGGGGAGGGTGTTGAAAATTAAGATACTGTCTCTGTCCTTCAGGAGCTTCTGGTCTGGTAGGCGAGGCGGGTGATAAATGAAAATCAGGGCGGGGGTGGTGGTGGCTCACACCTGCAATCCTAGTGCTTTGGGAGGTCAAGGCAGGTGAATTGCGTGAATTTAGGAGTTCTCAACCAGCCTGAGAAAGAGTGAGACCCTGTCCCTACTTAAATAGAAAAAATAGCTGGTTGTTGTGATGGGCACCTGTAGTCCCAGCTACCCGGGATGTATGTGGTCAGCCTGCACACAAGGGAACCCGCAGCCCAGACAGGAGAGCTGCGTCGGCTGCGGCGAGGCAGGTGAGAAGGCTTTCCCTCTCAAGGTAATTTTGCTTTCCACAGAAGCACATTTGTTTGGCCGGGAGGAGGGAGCGCCCCATGGGACCTCCATGTGGAGCTATAAACAGCAGGGCTCCCCCAGAAGAGAACCTCGCCTCCCCCAGAGAGGAGTGTGGGAGGGAAGGTGAGGTGGGGAATGAGGTTTGAGACCCAATCCTGAGGGCTGCGCGCCACGCTCAGGAAAAAGAACAATGTCCTGAAGGCAACGGGCCGAGCTTGGAGGGACACGACCACGTCTGTACTTTAGGTGGCAACCTCTGGGAGAAAGTGTTTCTTGGGCTGGAGGAGCCTGGGACAGCCGGAGTGGGATGGCGAAGGTCAGGCAGGCTTGGAGACAAGCAGGAAGGAGATGTGACAGCAGGCAGGACCGCCACTGTCACTCCCCAGGTGTGCACCTGCGACATCCATACAAAGGTGGCAGGCCAGGAATGCACGTTCCCTGGTTGTACCTAATTGTTGCTCTGTCTGACTATTATGAAAGGGTCTGCTGTCTCTTTATTTTTCTTCTTCTTCTTCTTTTTTCAATAGTAGCATTGATTCCCTTGGATAGTGTCATTAATATTCTCAGTTGCAATTCTCCTAAACCAATCAGAGACGGTCCTGATTTGAGGACTACCTCCAAAAATTCACTAACTTTCCGTTTATCTTTTTTTGTTTTTGGAGTCAGAGTCTCTCTCTTCCTGGGTAGAGTGCTATGGCGTCACACAGCTCACAGCGACCTCAAACTCTTGGGTTCAAGCGATTCTCTTCCCTCAGCTTCCCAAGTAGCTGGGACTACAGGTGCCTGCCACCACGCCTGGCTATTTTTAGAGACCAGGGTCTTGCTCTTGGTCAGGTTGTTCTCGAACTCGTGAGCTCAGGCAATCTGCTCCCCTCGGCCTTCCTAGACTGCTGGGATTACAGTCCCGCCCCCATTTATCTTTCTTTTATCTTCATTCTATGTGACCTTCCAGCAATTATATCATTCTCCAGAAATGCATGTTAGGTAAGATCTTTGTGACTGTCCATACTTGAGAAGGAACACAGAAATAAATGCTTTCCTTTAAATACATTAAAGTGTGATTTCTAGAGAGTGAGTGTGTCACCAAATGGATAAGAAAGACCTAGTGTGGTGGCTCACGCCTGTAATCCCAGCACTCTGGGAGGCCGAGGTGGGTGGATTGCCTGAGCTCAGGAGTAGGAGACCAGCCTGAGAAAGAGCAAGAGCCAGACCTACATCTCTAAAAATAGCCAGTCGTTGTGGCAGGCACCTGTAGTCCCAGCTACTCGGGAGGCTGAGGCAAAAGAATCGCTTGAGTCCAAGAGTTTGAGGTTGCTGTGAGCTATGACACTACAGCACCTACCTAGGGTGACAAAGTGTCTCAAAAAAAAAAAAATGGATAAGGACACAAGGCCCCACTGCAATTCAGGTGCTGGGGGTCTGCTATGGTTTGAAAGTTTGTATCCCTTACAAAATTCATATTTTGAAACATGATCATCAATGTAAAAGTATTAGGAGGTGGGACCTTTTGGATGTAAGTCATGAGGGTGGAACTCTGGTGAATGGTATTAGTGCCCTTACAAATGGGCTTGATGGATTGAGTTCATCCCTTCTGCCCTCCCAGCCGCTGCCATGTGGGGACACAGTATTTCTCCCCTTTGCAGAGTGCAGCCTTGAAGAAAGCAGAGACTGGGCCCTCAGTAGACAATGAACCTGCAGATGCCTTGGTTTGGAACTTCTCAGCCTTTAGAATGATGAGAAATAAATTTCTGTGTTTTATAAACTACCCAGTCTGTATTTTATCATAGCAGCACAACAGACTAAGTCAGGGTCAGTAGAGTACTTTCCAGTGAGATACCCTGTCAGGGACAATGTGCTTTCTGCACAATTCTGACTTTGACTCAACAACAATAACTAAATATTCTCTGGGTCATTGGTTTGGGCATCATTTGTGAAATGCAGGCACCACTGAATCCCAAATGCCAAAAATAATTTCTTCTAAATTGATTATGAATGACTTCTGCTAAAATAATTCTGCTTGTCAAAATCACCTTTAATAATATAATTAAAAAATTATCAAGCCTCTTGTTTTTGTCCTTTGATATCTACTGCTTCCAAACTTAGATGAGTTATCATAACTGCCTGTTTCTGATTTATAGGTTTATTTGCTAAATCTATCTGAAGTTTTTTGGTATAGTATAAATTAAATTGTTTTTGATACTGCTACCGTAGCATAGAGAAATAAATTCAGAAGGGTGTTTTACTTCATGCAAAACAGATAATTTGCATGTTTTTTAAACTGCTTAGCATGGTATAAGTGTGAGATAATTTAACCCATAGGAAAAGTACTTTTTTCACTTTACCTCTCCATTGGAAAATATTTGAAATATGGTAGTCACATTTCTTTTTTTTTTTTTTTTTTGAGATGGAGCCTCAAGCTATCCCCCTGGGTAGAGTGCCATGGCATCACAGCTCATAGCAACCTCCAACTCCTGGGCTCAAGCCAGTCTCCTGCCTCCGCCTCCCAAGTAGCTGGGACCA
>CAUYQV010105535.1:0-21666 GCA_963574575.1 Galagoides demidoff | reverse complement strand
TCCCAAGTAGCTGGGACCACAGGCGCCCACCACAACGCCCGGCTATTTTTTGGTTGCAGCCATCATTGTTGTTTGGCGGGCCCGGGCTGGGGATTCGAACCCGCCACCTTAGGTGTACGTGGCTGGCGCCTTAGCCGATTGAGCCACAGGCGCCGAGCCTACAGAAGGATCTTAACGCAAATCCAGATTTGGTCTGGGTAAGTTCATCACATCGCTCTGAGCCACAGTTTGTTTTCCTACTAACCTATGTCACAGATTTAAATGATTAAAGTAAAATTACATACGTTGGGCCTGCCACGTGCTTTTTCTAATTGTTTCTTCTGTGGTAAGCATCCCTAGCGAGTGGTCACACCTGGTTTGCGGAGTCCTCCTGTCACCCACATGCCTCCGGTGACATGATGCAAACACATCAGCACAGGGTGGTGCTGGGCAGGCCCAGCATTGCAAAGATTCCTTCTATTCTTCCCAAATTCTTCTCATTTTTTAACACACTCTTTCCTTTTCCCTAGGTCAAATGAAAGGGTATGCTATCTACAATAAAACACAGGCTTACTTTTTCCACAGGCCTGTGGAATACCTCCCCACCCCCATGGCTTTTTATGCCCCAAGGAACTGATGTCAGCTTTCCTAAAGAATTCCCCACCAGCTGGGCAAGGTGGCTCATGCCTGTAATCCTAGGCACTCTGGGAGGCCGAGGCAAGTGCATTGCCTGAACTCACAAGTTTGAGATCAGCCTGAGTCAGAGCAAGACCTCATCTCTAAAAATAGCCAGGCGTTGTGGTGGGCACCTGTAGTCCCAGCTACCTGGGAGGCTGAGGCAAGAGAATCCCTTGAGCCCAAGAGTTTGAGGTTGCTGTGAGTTGTGATGCCACAGGACTCTACCCAGGGTAACGAAGTAAGACTCTGTCTCAAACAAACAAAGAAAGAACCCCCCACCCAGTGTTCTTACAGGGGAATCCTGGGTTGGTCATTACAACTGTTTCTGTGGGACTTTAAAAAATAAGAATTTTAAAAAAGCAATTACCTACGCATTTGTGCCATGCTTGGATTGTTATGGTTAAAAAGGAATCATTGATTTTAGGTTAAACATTCCTCATATCCTGATCCACCTCCGAGTATGAGCTTTAATATTTTATAGACTCTGGGGCCCGACCTATTGACCCAGGTCCTGATGTGCCCATGGTCAAGCCGGAAGGGACATCCTTCCCACTGGCTTTGCAATCTGGGGGCTGACAACCACACAGCCAGCCACCCATCAAAATCCCTGCTGGTGACTCTCTCCCCCACAAGCTGCCTCCCTTCCCCCTTCCTTTCCCAAACATCTTGGGCATCTCAAACAATCCAATTACACTCAGGTTGTTTAAACAAACAGCAGCACAATTCCCCAGCCCAGAGCCCCAGCTGAGGGGTTCCCTTGGGCCAACTCTCGCCACCTCCACCCCCAACCACAGGCCACTTTCAGGCCAGAGCAGAGACAATGGGCTCTGGGTTAACAGTGGGTAGTTTTCCGTGTCTAAATGTTTGCAGACACTTGGTGAAGTGTCCTGGGCCAAGTTTCCAAAGGACAATACCTCCACACCACTGCGTTTGTTTAAGCAGGCAATCCCAGATAAGAGGGGGGTTGCCTCCCCTCTTCAAAAGCCAAGAATGCAAGACGGGGCTGGAGGCAGTGCTGTGGGAGGTTGGGACAAATTCCATTGGAACAAGGAATACTCTCTCCACTCCCACCCTTCCTTACAAGAACAGATTTACCCTAAAGAAAAGGTGAAGTCAAGAGGTTGGTAGAGTTTTAAAAGTATTTCCCAAATAAGATAACTGGGACAAGGTAGAGTGCAATTTCCAATTCTTCATCTGAGTTGGATCCAGGAGGTGCAAGGGTTGCTCTCACTGTCAGGCATTCAGTCCCTGCAGAAGGACGGACTGTACCATCCCCACTGGGCAGCTCACGTCCACATGAAATCCTAGTCAGCACCCAACACCTTAGCTCTCCTGTTGGCTTGTTGAAAAGAGAAAGAACCTACCATTCCCACCTCCAGATCTCTCCAGGCCTTTTCTGCAAAGGCTGCCACGAAGCCCCTAAGGCCCACTGACATTTTGATGGGTACTATCATTTGCCTAGTAGATATTTATAGATTATCTCCTTAGACTGAGTCCATGAAGGTACGGGGCTGGGGAACAGAAGCCAAGTCCAGACTCTCATATACACTAGAAAGTGGTTAGTGTCTTAAGAGTAAAGAGTTCAAAGAAGAAATGCCTTCTGGCTGAGTGGTGAGCTGATCAAAGAAAGCTTCACAGGGGAGGAGGTGTTTCAATCCGCCCATGAGAGTCCGGATGAGTGGAGAGGAAGCCAACTCAGCACCTGGCTCCGTACAGATCGGCCTTTCTCCACATGTCCCTAGTTCTTCTCCTTCTCTGGCTTCTTCAGCTGTTAAGACAATTATTCTTATATTTTTCTGGGTCACAGATGTGGAGAATTTCTTGAAAGTTGTGGACTTCATCTCCAGAAGAATGTATAGATACCGAAATCTAGCACCCCAATTTCAGCCAGTGCCCAGACTTAGCCAGGGATCTCCAGTTAAGAATTCCTGGGATCTGGCTCAGTGCCTGTGGCTCAAGTGGCTAAGGCGCCAGCCACATACACCTCAGGTGGTGGGTTCGAATCCAGCCAAGGTCCCCAAAAACAACAATGACAGCTGCAACCAAAAAATAGCCAGGTATTGTGGTGGGCGCCTGTAGTACCAGTTACTTGGGAGGCAAAGGCAGGAGACTCGCTTGAGCCCAGGAGTTAGAGATTGCTGTGAGCTGTGATGCCACTGGCACTCTACCCAGGGGGACAGCTTGAGGCTCTGTCTCAAAAAAAAAAAAAAAAAAAAAAAGGAATGCTTGGGATCAAATGTTGGTAAAGCCAGTTTTGATAGAAGAATTGAGAGAAAAACAAAATCTTCATCTATTTATTCTTTCCATGTTTAGTCGTATTTTTTAAATTAAATAATATACAGTAGGATCTCCATAGTTGACCACCTTTCTACATTGACCACCCTCCTTAAGTTGACCTAATTTTCATAGACTGGACATGCACCACATGAACATATCAGTAGGCCTAGTTCCTTCTGTTGACCACCTGCATATGTTGACCAGTTTGGTTCATTCCCCTGTGTGGTCAGTTTATAGAAGTTCTACTGTATTGGGTCTATGAAACCCTAAAGTAGAAAAGAAATGACTTTTTTACTTACCATGTCATTTTTGAAAAGCACATTAATATGAAAAGTGACACCTTGGGAGAAACCAGAGCCCTATTTACAACTTCTTTGTTTTGTTTTGGCATTTAAATGTTTTATTCTTAAACAGTCTTCATTATTATGGGTACATAACAGGTACATGGAGTACATGTGATATTTTAATATAGGCATACACTGTTTGAAAATCAAATCAGAGTAATTGGCAGATTCAACACCTCAAGCATTTATCATCTCTTTGTCTTAGGAACATTTCAATTCCATTCTTTTAGTCATTTTAAAACATATAATAAACTGTTCACTATAATTATTCTGTTGTGCTATCAAATACTAGGTCTTCATCTGAGCCTAGGAGTTTGAAGCTGCAGCAAGCTATGATTGCACCACTGCACTCCAGCCAGGGCAACAGAGCAAGACCCAGCTCTAAAAATATAATGATAATAATAATAACAACTAGATCTTACAAACTCTGATAATATATTTGCATCCGTTAACCATCTCCACTTTATCCCCTTTACACCCCCCCTACTCTACCCAGTCTCTGGTGACTATCATTTTACTCACTATCTCCTTGAATTTAATCGTTCTTATTTTTAGCTCCTACATATGAGAACATGCAAAATTTATCTTTCTGTGTCTGGCTTATTTCACTTAATGTCTTCTAGTTCCATCTATGTTGTTGCAAATGACAAGATTTCATTCTTTTATGGCTGAATAATATTCCATTGTGTAGATGTGCCGTGTTTTCTGTATCTATTCTTCCACTGATGAACACTCAGGTCAATCTGCTGTACCCTCTCTGGATTACAAATTCTAAAGAATATTTGGGTTTTTTTTTTTTTTTTGAGACAGAGCCTCAAGCTATCCCCCCTGGGTAGAGTGCCTTGGCATCACAGCTCACAGCAACCTCCAACTCCTGGGCTCAAGCAAGTCTCCTGTCTCTGCCTCCCAAGTAGCTGGAACCACAGGCGCCTGCCACAATGCCCAGCTACTTTTTGGTTGCAGCCATCATTGTTGTTTTGGCAGACCCAGGCTGGATTCGAACCCACCACGTTAGGTGTATGTGGCTGGCGCCTTAGTCACTTGAGCCACAGGCACCGAGCCTATTTGGGGTTTTTTTGAGACACAGTTTTACTTTGTCACCTTGGTGTAGAGTACCATAGCATCATAGTTCACAGCATCCTCAAACTTCTAGGCTCAAGTGATTCTCTGGTCTCAGCCTCCTGAGTAGCTGAGACTACAGGCACCTGTCACAACACCTGGCTATTTTTTGGAGACGGAGTCTCGATCTTGCTCAGGTTGATCTTGAACTTGTGAGCTCAGGCAATCCACCTGCCTCAGCCTCCCAGAGTGCTGGGATTATAGGTGTGAGCCACCAGGTTCAGCCTAAAGAATGTTTTTGAAAAACCAAAATAACTGACACTTGGAAAGTGGCTTTTACAAAGGAATCTAAATGCTTTAGATAAAGATTTAGATCTGAGACTTCAATCACTTTAACATTTCTCTTCTGCAATGGCACTTGACTTAATGGTACTCCACAAAAATGCGACAGTGTGTGTCTCTGAGCTTTGCTTGTGGTCTGTACATCATACATCTTCTTTGATTGAATGAATCAATGAACAAGGGAGTGGATAAGAAGTTTTATGATAGAACAAGTGGGATACATGGGATTTTGGTGAGTGTAAAAATGTAGGTTACAGGTTGGCGCCTGTGGCTCAAGCAGCTAAGGCACCAGCCACACACACCTGAGCTGGCGGGTTTGAATCCAGCCTAGGCCCACCAAACAACAATGATGGCTGCAACCAAAAAATAGCCAGGCACTGTGGCAGGTGCCTGTGGACCCAGCTACTTGGGAGGCAGAGGTAGGAGAATCATTTGACCCCAGGAGTTGGAGGTTGCTGTGAGCTGTGATGCCACAGCACTCTACCCAAGGCAACAGCTTGAGGGTCTGTCTCAAAAAAAAATGTAAGTTACTTGCGACTACAGTTCATTCCAGAACACTTTTATGTAAATAAAATAGATGTTAAAGATTAATTTGATTCATTTTAGCTACCTAAAATATATAATACCAAACCAGCTTATAATTTAAAGGTATTAGATTGAAAATCCTGATATCTCTGAACAGTATTTTTAAATTTTTGAGATAATTTAAACTCAGATGCAGTTGTAAGAAATAATTCAAAGAGGGTGGCGCCTGTGGCTCAGTGAGTAGGGCACCAGCCCCATATACTGAAGGTGGTGGGTTCGAACCCAGCCCCGACCAAACTGCAAAAAAAAAAAAAAGAATTCAAAGAAATCCTGAGTACCATCAACCCAATTTCTTGAGGACTGATTCTGCCCATTTTATTCTTTCCCAAAATTGTTTTGGCTATTTTAATCCTTTTCCTTTCCATGTATATTTTAGAATAGTTGAAATGGCATGTCCTGCCACCCCTGATGGTGACATCTTGCAAAACTACAGCAGCAATATCCCCAGCAGGACACTGTCAGCATCTTGGAGAAGACACAGAAGAGTTCCATCACTACAAGGACAACTCATGTTGTACTGCTAGAGACTCACCCCCTTCCCTTCCACCCCCACCACCTCCTTAAATGCCTGGCAATAACTGATCTGTTCTTCATTTCTATAATTTTGTCACCTCAAGAATGTTATAAAAATGCAATCATGTTGAGATTGGCTTTTTGTCACTCAACAAAATACTCCTGAGATCATCCAAGTTGTGAGATGAGTTGTGAGAAACCCGTCTGTTTCTCTTTATTGCTCAGTGCTATTCCACAGTACGGATGTGCCACTGTTTGTTTAACTACTCACCTGTTGAAGGACATGTTGGTTGTTTCCAGTTTTGCTATTAGGAATAAAAGTGCTGAAAACATCCACGTACCAGTTTTTATGTCCACATGAGTTCTCCTTTCCCTGAGACAAATAACCAGGAGTATAATCATTGGGTCACATCATAGCTGCATATTTAGTTCTTTGAATAAACTTGACAAACTGCTTTCCAGGATGGCTGAGCCACTGTACACTCCCACCAGCAATGGATGCTGGTCTTCTGCACTGGCTCCATTAGCAGAAAATGTGTTGTCACACTTTTTTTGTTCAGTCATCCTAATAACTGTGTAGTGCTATTTTGTTGTGGTTTCAATTTGTATTTCTCTAAGGTCTAATGACGTGGAGCATCTTTTCACATGTTTATTTACCACCTGTAGATCCCCCTCAATGAAATGTCTGTTCTTGTCATTTGCCCTTTCTAATTAGATTGTCTGGTGTTTTTACTTTGACTTTTGAAGGTTCTCTAAATATTTTAGGTCCTGGTTCTTTGTCAGATATGTGGCTTGCAAATATTTTGACCCAATTTTCAAATTTCAGAGAGTAAAAGTGTTTAATTCTAATGAATTATAATTTATCAACTCTTAAAAGAATGAAATCATGCTCTTGGTGTCACATCTAAAAATTCTGTACCTAGTCTTAGATCCTGAAAATTTCTGGGGTTTTTCTTCGATTTTTATTTTTTAAGTCGATGATCAATTTTGACTTAATTTTTATGTAAGGTGGGAGACTTAAGTTGAAGTTCATTTTCTTTTCTTTTCTTTTTCCTTTTTTCTTTTTTGAGACAAATTCTCACTATGTCACCCTTGGTAGAGTGACGTAGCGTCACAGCTCACAGCAACCTCAAACTCCTGGGCTCAAGTGATTCTTGTGGTCTCAGCCTCCCAAGTAACTGGGACTACAGGGGCCTGCCACAATGCCTGGCTATTTTTTGTTGCAGTTATCATCATTGTTGTTTACCTGGCCTGGGCCAGGTTCAAACCTGCCAGCCTTGGTATGTGGCTGGCACCATAACCACTGTGTTAAGGGCACCCAGCACTTTTTTTTTCTTTTCCTTTTTTTTTTTTTTTGTGGCCTACATATGTCCAATTTCTTCAGCATCATTTGTAAAAGGTGATCCTTTCTCCATTAAATGGCTTTTTCACCTTTGCTAAAAATTACTTGGGTGTATTCATGTGAGTTCATTTCTAGATTCTCTACTCTGTTCCAGAGACCTATGTCTTTGTCTAAAATACCACACAATCTTGATTACTATGGATGTCTAGATATATAGAGATATAGATATATAATAGGTCTTCAAATCAGATGAGTTTATTCTGCCCACATTAATCTTCTTTTTCAAAAGTGTTTTAACTATTCTAGGTCTTTTGTCTTTCTGTAAAAGTTTTAGAATACTCAATGTCTTGCTGGAATTTCAGTTGGAATTACATTAAACCTGTACATCAATTCAGAGAAAATTGGCCTTTACTACAATGAGTCTTCCAGTCCATGAATGTGGCATATCTCTCCATGCATTTAGATCTTACTAGCATTTTGTAGCTATCAGTACACAAATCCTATGTGGGTTTTGTCAGACTTATACGTAAGTATTTCTCTCTTTTTTGTTTAAGCTATGATAAATGGCATAGTATTTTTTGTTGCTGTTTCCAGATAGAGACACTATTATCTAGGATATAGTAAACAATTATGTGTTTATCTTACATCCTGTAACTTTGTTAAATTCACTTATTAGTTCTAGAAGGTTTTTTAAAGATTCCTTAGAATTTTCTATGTAGACAATCACATTATCTGCAAATTTTCCTTTTTCATCTATATATATGTCTTCTATTTGTTTTCTTCTGCCTTATTGTTCTCGGTAGAGCTTCCAGCCCTACATTTTCCATGAATAGTGACAGCAGACATCCTTACCTTTTTCCCAATTACTTTTATTGTCAAGTATGAGGTTAGCTGTAGGTATTTTATAGATGTTCTTTTTTTTTCTTTTGAGACAGGGTCTCACTCTGCCACCCAGGCTGAAGTGCAATGTACTTCCATCAAAGTCCACCTCAGCCTTGAATTTCTGGGCTCAGGTGATTCTCTTGCCTCAGCCCCAGGCCTAATTGATCTTTATCAAATTGAGAAAATTCTCCTCTATTCCTATTTTTCTGAAAGTTTTTACCAAGAATCAATGTTGAAGGCCAGATGTAGTAGCTCACACCTATAATCCAAACACTTTCAGAGGCCAAGACAGAAAGGTCACTTGAGGCTAGGAGTAGTTTGAGACTAGACTGGGCAACATAGCAAGATCCAAAAAAGATGGATCTTGCTATCATAGCAAGATCTCTACAAAAAAATGTAGAAAAATTAGCAAGATGTAGTAGCATGTGCCTAAAGTCCCAGCTACTTGGAGGCTGAGGCAAGAGGATAGGTTAAGCCTCACAGTTTAAGGTTGCATTGAGCTATGATTATACTCCTACTCTCCAGACTAAGCACCACAGCAGGACTACCTCTCAAAATAAATAAATAAATAAATAAGAAAAAGATAAGAAAAGAAGCAATGGATGCAAAATGATGTAGGAATTTGTCAATCCATTGATATAACATATTAAAAGAATCATGATATTTTTCTTGGTTAGCCTGTTGATATGATAGATGACATTCATTCATTAATTTTTCAAATTTTAAGCCATGACCTAGATTATTTAGTCACAGTATGTAATTATTTTCACATATTGCTGAGTTCTGTTTTCTAACATTTTATTAAGAATTTTTTAATTTCTGGCTCAGAGCCTGTAGCCCTAGTGGTTACAGCACCAGCCATATACACCAAGGCTTATGGTTTTAAACCCAGCCTGGGCCAGCTAAATGACAATGACAACTACAACAAAAAATAGCTGGGCGTTGTGGCAGGCGCCTATAGTCCCAGCTACTTGAGAGACTGAGACCACAGAATTACTTGAGTCCAGGAGTTTGAGGTTGCTATGAACTGTGGGGAAAAAAAAAGAAGAAAAATTTTCAAATTTCTGTTCACAGAGGATATTGTAGTTTTACTTTTTGTCTGTTTTTTTCTGGTTTTGGTATCAAGGTACTAACTATTAGCTTCAAAAAGTGTTGAGAAGTGTTCCTTCTATTTTCTGGGGTAAAATTGTATAAAATTTGTGTTATTTCTTGTTTAAACATTTGATAGGCTCAGTGCCTGTGGCTCAAGCGGCTAAGGCGCCGGCCATATACACCTGAGCTGGCAGGTTTGAATACAGCCCTGGCCCACCAAATAACAATGACGGCTGCAACCAAAAGAAGCCAGGCATTGTGGTAATCCCAGCTACTTGGGAGGTGGAGGCAGGAGACTCACTGGAGCCCAGGAAGTTGGAGGTTGCTATGAGCTGTGACGCCATGGCACTCTACCCAGGGTGACAGCTCGATGCTCTGTCTCAAAAAAAAAAACAAAACCATTTGATAGAATTCTCTGGCAAAACTATATGGGCCCAAAGATTCATTTGTGTGTGTGTTGAAAGGATTCATTATTAATCCCATTTCCTTAATAATTATCTATTTCATATTAGATGAGTCGTGGCAGCTTGTGTTTCTCGAGGAATTAGTACATTTATCTAAGTTGTTACAGATCTAAATTTACGGTGTAAAGTTATTTGCGACATTCCCTTATTGTCTTCTTAATGCCTTCAGAGTATGTTTCACTTCTGATAGTGCTAATTTGTATCTTTTCTTTGTCTCGCTTGATAGATTTGTCAATTTCATTGTTTTGTTTTGTTTTTTTAAAGAATTGATGTTTGTTTCCTTAGTTTTCTTCTGTCTCTCTCCAGGGTCTTGTTCCTTTGCCTGGACTAGAGCACAGTGGTGTTATCATAGCTCACTGCAGTCTTGAACTCCTGGTCTCAAGCCTTCAAAGTAGCTGAGAGTACAGGCATGCACCACCACACTCAGCTAATTTTTCTATTTTTTGTAGAGATGGGGACTCCGTGTGTTGCCCAGGTTTAAAATATATTGTTTTCAATTTCATCAGTTTGTTTTTATCTGTATTACTTACTTACTTCTGATTGACAAAGGGTTTTTCTCCTCTTTTCTAATGTAAGCATTTTAATGCTATAAATTTTCCTTTCAGCTCTGCTTTAACTGTATCCCACAAATCTTGATAGGTTGCATTTTCATTTTTATTCAGCTGAATATTTTTTCGTTTCTTTTGATACTTTAAAAAAAAAAAAAGCTTCCCCTCTTTATGTTTAGTTTCCAAGCGTTTGGAGAGTCCCCGTTGTTATCTTCCTGGCATCAATTCTAGTTTCATTCTACTGTAGTCAGGGACATTCAGTATGATTCCAGTTCTTTTAATGTTATCTTTATATGCATCTCTACATATATCATTAAATGCATCTTTATACATATCTTTAAATGCACATTTAATGTATCTTATATTTTGCAAATTGAGTTTACTTAAAGTGGGCTACTAATATCCCCGAGGGCTTGTACTATCTAAAGACACTAGTTCATTTATTAAATAGGGATATTTTTAGAGAAAGTAACTGAATCTTGGATTAAAAAGTCTTTTTTTGGCTTGGTGAGGTGGTTCATACCTATAATTTTAGCACTTTGGGAGTCCGAGGCAGGAGAATCACTTGAGCCTGGGAGTTTGAAATCAGCCTGGACAATATAGTGAGATCCTATCTGTAAAAAAATTTTTTTAAAAAAAGATATTTTTCATCTGCAATCTTGAAACAGAAAAATGCCATCAGCTCTTTCTTTGCTGTCACATCTTCTTATCCCAGCCTGTCTTCCAAATGATCAAGAATTGGGAAATAGGCTGGGCACTATGGCTCACACCTATAATCCTAGCACTCTGGGAGGCCAAGGCAGGTGGATTGCTTGAGCTCACAAGTTCGAGATCAGCCTAAGCAAAAGTGAGACCCTCCCTCATCTCTACTAAAAATAGAAAAACTGAAGCAAGAGGATCACCTGAGCCTGAGTTGAAGGTTGCTGTGAGCTATGATGCCACAGCACTCTGTCCAGAGTGACAGCTTGGGACTCTGTTTCAAAAAAAGAATTGGGGGCAGCACCTGTGGCTCAGTGAGTAGAGTGCCAGTCCCATATGTTGAGGGTGGTGGGTTTGAACCCAGCCCTGGGAATACTGCAACAACAACAGAAAAAATAGCTGGGTGTTGTGGTGGGTGCCTGTAGTACCAGCTCCTCAGGAGGCTGAGGCAAGAGAATTGCCTAAACCCAAGAGCTAAAAGTTGCTGTGAGCTGTGACACCATGGCACTCTACCAAGGGCAACAAAGTGAGACTCTGTCTCTAAAAAAAAAACAATTGCGAAATAGCCAGAGAGGTCCATAGGGGAGAACTATCTTCGCCTCACTACAAATCAGCTAAGGAGGGCCATTAAATATATCCCTGCTTTCACCTCTCTATCAACTTAAAATAGCCAAGAACACACAAAAAGCAAATGTAGTATTACTCTCTTAAAAAACTCATAGCTGGGAAGGAATATAAACCTAGGGAAATATTTTTTAGAAAAATTGATAAGTTCCAGAAGAGGGACAGGAACAGGGCAAGTTCCCAGTTGTCTTTTCCAATGTTGCCATCAGTTCTTAACAGTAATCTACAACTCACTCTAGGCCCTGGCTTGAGTGCAGCCAGGTGAGCAGCCAGGTGAGACAGCCCCACCTATACTGTAGTGCATATTTCTAAAATGACTTGTTCATCAATTCTTATAAAAAATACAAGCCTATACCTACAACCTTTGCTGGATTACCACAAGCATGGTGGGTGCTGATCTGCTTCCAAAGGCTGTCCGAGCAGGCCAGGGATGTTTTCCTGGGGAGCCCCAGCCCTCTTCTTCTACCTAGGATAAACACAAAGCAGAGACCAAGCTCCCAGCAGGGTGACCTATAAGTGACCCTTGGACTGACCTAACACTCTGGTCACTCTCACCGGCAGATTTGTTTATCTTGGAACCTGGGAGCCTTTGCATCCAAAAGCTCCGGCCCTAGACTCTAAGTCCGCCCCAGCGAGCTGTCAGTCACAGCTTAAGTGCATGTCGGACAGTTGCATGATAGCCTGAGTTTATTTACCAGAACCTGATGTTTATGCTGTCCAGCAACAAGTAGGGGCCCTGGGCTGCTGAATTTAGCAAGCAGGGAGCCAACCAGCCCTCTCCAGCTGGCATTAGCCCTCATGCCCACAGAATTGTCAGGAGATCCTGATAACACATTTCTCTGCCTCAGCCCTCACAGATTAAAGGTCCCCTAGAGATCCAAATTTGGCAACGCCATCCAAAGGAGGTCTGTGGCCAGGCCCTTTCCCCCAAGGGTTTACTTTAGTGACACAGCTACGTCTAAGGTGGGGGAAAGCTTTAGCTTCTAACTCTGGCTGCACCATGGGGGGAAAGCAGCTCATCTGATAGTACCAACAGCAGCATGGTTTACAAATGACAGTGATATCCTGATATTTACCTAGAGAGAGATGGATGCTGTCCCAGATTGTGGCACTGGATGGAGTAAATAAAGACCAGCAAATTCAGAAACAAGATGGAAATCAAAATTTTTCTAAATTATTTCTCAAAGCAGATTTTATTTTCTCAGATACCATCACTTAAGGAACTCCACCTGTACACTCATTCCCATTTCAGTGGTAATCCCAAAGGGATTAAGCCTAGTCATTAGACTGAATTCATTCTTACCTAGCCCCATCCCTACACAATGTCTTCAAGGATGTCTATTTCAGGCGGCTAAGTAAAGCAAACATGGACTGTTGAATAAAGGAGGCTAAACCAAGAAAGACAATGAGCTTGATTACAGAAGTGGGCTTTTCCCCCACCCTCTCAGCAGAAGATTTAAAATAGATCTGAATCTTTAAGAAACACTTTCTTTGGTAGATGAGAGCAGGAACCACCCCTTCAGAGGGCAGTGCAGAAAGGGAGACTTTTCTCCTCTCTTTCTCTCATTAGAGTCCTGCTGGTCAGTGACTCACAAGGCCCCACTGTTATCAGCCTGAGCTTAAATAAACCTCCTGCCCCTGCACCCACCCACCTCCCCCAAGCTGCAGCCCCATCCATCAATGTCACCTTTGCAGAGTGGCTGCCATGACAGTTCATGATCATTAACCAGCCCTGGTGTGCTTTGTGTTAAAGTGAAGACACATCAAACACAGCAACTCCGCAGTTTCTTAAAGTTACAGGAGACAGGGAATGCGCTAGGGCTGGGCTCCACCAAACTTGACACACAGCTTTGACAGAAGTGAAAAATGAGCCCTGCGTAAAACATGCCTCAGCGTCCACCACCCCAACCCCCACTCCACACAAAGGGCCAGAAACCAGGAGGAGAAATGGACACTCCGATACTTGGGCAGAAGACAATGTGAGCGAAGGACACAGCGACCCGGCTCCTTGGCCCCGCCCAGCTGCCCCGGAGACCGTAGACCCTTCGGCCTCAGTGCCCACACGCCCCCTCCTGCCCCCCAGAGGGAACCGCTCTGGAAACGCGCTCCTCGTCCCTGGAGAGGAGTCCTAGACTCATCTCCTGGCCTCCTTACTCTCAGGCTCACACCCTGAGACAAACGGAGGTTGAGCGGTCTCTCTTTGCACTTCACCAAGGTAAGAGTGCACCAAACCTATCATTTGTGTGTTTGGGCGCTCCTGCTTACATTTCGTGATTTCCTTTGGGGCCCAGTGTTTGACGAAGACATTTACTTTTCTTATCGTGACTTTTCTGTAGCAAAGCCCAGTTTAGGGAAATGACCTTGAGAGGTAGTTTAAGAAGGAAGAGGGAGCTGGGTCTGCCAACAAGTATTTAAAAATTAAATAACAAAAAGAAAGAGAAACAAACAAGCAGCCCATAACAGCCAGGCCACCAAAGCAAATGCAAATGTGCGTGTGCCTGCAATTCCTCCAGCCCTTTCTTCATTCATATGACCTGTAAGTATTCAGCCCCTCCCCGGGGCCAGCCAGGCTTTGAGTTATGCCCCAGGGTTTTAAGAACCAAAAGTGACGGCTGCAACCAAAAAATAGCCAGGCATTGTGGCGGGCGCCTGTGATCCCAGCTGCTTGGGAGGTTGAGGCAGGAGACTCCCTTGAGCCCAGGAGTTGGAGGTTGTTGTGAGCTGTGATGCCAAAGCACTCTACCCAGGGGGATAGCTTGAGGCTCTGTCTCAAAAAAAAAAAAAAAAAAAAGAACCAAAAGTGGGTTATAACCCTTCAGGCAGTTGAAATCTATGAGATAGACAAACAACCATACCTACCAAGCAGGCAGACTTTCAAGGAACAAAGAGTGGGTGGGAGTCAAAAAGGATGTGTCCAGAAGGCACAGGCAGCCAAACCTTGAGGTATGAGCTAGAAATCAACAGAAACAGGGGAGGTGTAACAGCAGGAGCAGAGGTAGAAAATTAATGACAGCCCGCATTCCGTGAGTTGTGTCCTAAATCCAGGCAGTATACCAGCCTGTTGTACACCTGCACTGCAGCCACCAGCCACAGGGGGCCGTTCATTCCACCCTTGAAATGAGGCTGGTCTGAATTGAGATGAGCCATTATCAGTAAAACACACAGATGGTTTCAATGACTTAATATGAAAAAAAAAAAAAGAATGTAGACTTAGACTATGTCTGTAATAATTTTTATATTGATTACATGTTGAAATGGTAATATGTTGGACACCATGGATTAAGTACAATATATTAGTCAAAAATTAATTTCACCTGTTCTAAAATACCTATTAGAGAAATTTATTTATTTATTTATTTTGAGACAGAGCCTCGAGCCGTCACCCTGGGTAGAGTTCAGTGGCATCACAGCTCACAGCAACCTCTACCTCCTGGGCTCAAGTGATTCTCCTGCCTCCACCTCCCAAGTAGCTGGGACTACAGGTGCCTGCCACAACACTTGACTTTTTTTTTTTTTTTTATTGCAGCCTTTTGTTTGGCGGCCCGTGCAGGATTCGAACCCACCCGCTCAGGTGTATGTGGCTGGCGCCTCAGCCGCTTGAGCCACAGGCTCTGAGCCCCTACTAAAGAAATTTAAATTACATATGCAACTCATATTTGTGGCTCCCATTGTATCTCTATTGTTGAAGACAATTTCTCTTTAATCTTCTCAACAAATGAGTTTGGTATCTTCATTTTTCAAATGGGAAAACAAAGGCTTTGTGAAGTTAATGGCTGTGGCTGTGATACACAAAGCAAATGGAAGGAAGGAGGAAGTTTTCAGAGGTCCCACTGCAGTTCTCCAGGCTAGAGCGCTGGTATCAGCCTAGAGGGGTGGGAGAAGAAGCAGGGAAGGGGGAGTCCACCCCAGCAAGGCAACTTCATTTATGTGTGGTGGTGTTTATAAAGTCAAACACCCGAAGGGCTCAGAGGGACATGGATGGACTCCGTCACCTCTGGCCACAATCTTCCAATTTTTCTTCAGCTGACATCATTTTCTTAGAATCCCTAAGAATTACTCAAGGCAGCACAAATGTAGATTTATATAAAATCTTCCCTCTTGTATAAATGCTATGGCTTCTTTTTTTAGTTGTTTTCTATTTGGGTTAATATGATTTTGTTGAAAAAGAAGTTTCTCTGTTTTAAAATTATTGTGTAATGCTTGAAAAAAATGCATACAAATAAAATGTTATACAAGTTATAAATATATTGTGTTTATCAACTGCTTATTATGAAAGAGAATCTCTTGTACTATGGATTTTTACTTCTTTTGCAAAGAAACATTGAGGTGGAAATTCTATAGATATGCTTTAAGCAAAAGTACATAAGTTTAATAAGTAGTGCTTTTATTCTTTTTTTTTTTTTTGAGACAGAGTCTCACTTTGTCACCCTCGGCAGAGTGCTGTGCCATCACAGCTCACAGCAACCTCAAATTCTTAGGCTTAAGCGATTCTCTTTCCTCACCCTCCCAAGTAGCTGGAACTACAGGTGCCTGCCACAATGCCCACCTATTTTTTGTTGCAGTTGTCATTGTTGTTTAGCTGACCTGGGCCGGGTTTGAACCTGCCACTGTGGTGTACAGTGGCTCGCACTGTAACCACTGTGGCTACAGGTGCCATGCCAGTGCTTTTATTCTTTTTATTTATTTATTTTGAGACAGAGCCTCAAGCTTTCACCCTGGGTAGAGTGCTGTAGCATCACAGCTCACAGCAACCTCCAAATCCTGGGCTCAAGCGAGTCTCCTAGCCTCAGCCTCCCGAGTAGCTGGGACCACAGGTGTCTGCCACAATGCCCAGCTATTTTTTGGTTGTAGCCGTCATTGTTCTTTGGTGGGCCGGGCTGGATTCGAACCCACCACCTTAGGTGTATGTGGCTGGCGCCTTAGCCACTTGAGCCACAGGTGCCAAGCCAGTGTTTTTATTCTTAAGTCAGTTACTAAAATTGTTTCCTATCCATTTAAAAATGTGTTGAATCCATGGCAAGTGGAAATGTATTTCTAATATGTAAGTTTAATTTTTACATAGTTTAATTATTCTGTTATTAATTGGTAATTGAAAAGTCTTGGGGGCAGCACCTGTGGCTCAAAGGGTAGGGCGCTGGCCCCATATGCTAGAGGTGGTGGGTTCAAATCCAGCCCTGGCCAAAAACTGCAAAAAAAAAGTAATAATAATAATAATAAAAGAAAAGTCTTAGTCTTGTTAGTAAAGTCTTAGTCTTATTAGTTGTTAAACAAAGTTTCACAATTTGACCCAACTAGACATGGAGATTACTAAAATAATGTATAAAATAAAAGGTTAAGTGAGTGCTAATTGTGTTTTGCTAAATAAATTTCTACAAAGTAAGTCGTGAATTAACTTCAACATCTGTTGAAATACGCTAATTGGGAAACCTCCCTGTCCTTAATCTATATGAGCTCAAACAAGAATTGCATCTGAGATCTAGTAAAATTTAACTCTGGTACCCTATGATCCAATTTCTCTACCTCCTCACCACTTTGTAATTCTAGCCAACCAAATGGGGGTTAAGTACTATATTTTTGTAGTTTGAGTTTGCATTCCCCTGAAGACTAATGATATTGAGCATCTCTTTATGTAGTTCTGGCTGTTTATGTATCTATATTGGTGCTCCAAGACATAGCAATGTCTAGTCAGATCATTCACTCATTTCAACAAATGTGTTCTTTGTACTTTCACTACTGTGTTATAAGATTTCATATATATTCTATATATCCCTTACCAGACATGTGGTTTCAAACATTCCTTTCCATTTTGTACATTGTCTTTTCATTTTCTCAGTGGTTTTCTTTGAAGCAAAAATATTTTCATTTTGATAAATTATAAGTTATGTATTTTTTAAAAAATGAGTAAATCAGGTTTTGGGGGTTTTTTTGCAGTTTTTTGCCGGGACTAGGTTTGAACCCAACACCTCCGGCATATGGAGCCAGCGCCCTACTCCGTTGAGCCACAGGTGCCGCCCAACAAATTGGTTTTAAAGCTACATATTATACAGTCTCTGAGGTCCCTTCGAGCTCAAAAATTGTTTGATTTTGAAATACAATTTTATTGTTTGGGTATGCTTTTCCACCATATTGTTGGTCGATAGTTTGATTTCTTAGATGTGAAATTTTCAGCCAAGAACAAGGCCTGTTATTTCAACATTGCTCCTACAGGAAATTATGATCTACTTTATGACATGGAGTAGCTCCCTTGAACATAAAATGTTCAATTTTGTGGTGGTTTCATCCTATCTATTTATGAATACAATGGATATTGAAACAAAATTATCTTTTTACTTCACAGAAGAAGGCTTCCTGCTGCTTAATTGCAATATGTCTTTTGTTTATCCTTCATATTGATATGTTTCAAATCCCAGCATCTGCCTTTGAATATAGCTCAGAGGCCTTAGCTATGTTTGTTACTTAGCCTTTTTCTATCTTAGTTTCCTCATCTACATCACAGGGATAATAATCTCTACTTCTTAGGATTAAGAGGAATAAATGAAATAATATAGGTAAAGATGCTTAGCTTAGCTCTCTAAATACAATAAACACTAAAGAAATGTAATTTCTTACTATTAATTAATTTATTACTATTAATGTACTTAGATTTATATATTAAATTTATGACTGTGCATAAGGTACAAAAGTGGGTAAATTTTATTGCCTATCTCATAGGATTTTTTGTGGATTAAATTAATTGATATATATTAAACCTTTTTGGCACTGGGGCATAGAAACCATTTGAATTATCGTGTTGTTGACTCTTGAACAACACAGGGATTTTCAGGGCATCAACTCCTGGAGCAGGCAAAAATCCACTTTTTACTCCCAAAACTTGGCTACTAACAGCCTACTATTGACTATAACCCTTACCAATAACATAAACAGTCAGTTAACACGTATTTTGTATGTTATATGTATTATGTGCATTATATGCTGTATCCTTACAATAACATAAGCTAGAGAAAAGGAAATGTTATTAAGAAAGTTGTGGCACCAGGTGTGGTGGCTCATGTCCGTAATCCCAGCACTCTGGGAGGCCGAGGCAGGTGGATTGCTTGCGCTCACAGGTTCAAGACCAGCCTGAGCAAAAGCGAGACCCTCATCTCTACTAAAAATAGAAAAACTGAAGCAAGAGGCTTGCTTGACCCTGAGTTTGAGGTTGCTAGGTGAGACTCTGTCTCAAAAAAAAAAAAGAAAAAATCATGGAAGGAGAAAATACATTTACTATTCATTAAGATCTTGAGTAGGCTGAAGAGGAGAAGGAAGAGGGCCTTGTCTTGCTTCCCCAGGGGTGGCAGAGGCAGAAGAAAATCCACGTTAAGTAGACCCACACAGTTCAGACCCTTGTTGTCTGAGGTCAACTATATATGTTTGTAACTTACATCATGTAAGCCACAACCTTTAAGTTATAATGGCATAATTGTATATTTATAGTTTTCAATGCAAAGATAAACATTATCAAGCTGGTATTCTTTGTTTTTTTAAGAGACAGATTCTCTTGTCACCCTCGTTAGAGTGCCGTGCATCACAGCAACCTCCAACTTCTGGGCTTAGGCGATTCTCTTGCCTCAGCCTTCCGAGTAGCTGGGACTACAGGCACCCACTACAAGGCCTGGCTATTTTTTTGTTGCAGTTAGGCCGGAGCTGGGTTTGAACCCATCACCCTCGGTATATGGGGCCAGTGCCCTACTCACTGAGCCACAGGCACCACCCCAAGCTGACATTCTTAATGCTATCCTAAATTGATGCTGCTCTAGGGGGTTATTCCAGCATCATGTTTGGCCTTTATACTCCCAAATGCAGGGTGATGCCAAGAATACTCACCGCTCTTCCATGCCACTCAAAGTCTTCACGCATCAGACCCTCATCATGCATAAGGCCAGATCAATCCTAGACACTGTTTTATAGCTAAAAAAGCTGGAGGTTTGAGTCAGCCAGGAACAGAATTTGGGTCTCCTCTGAGAAGCCCCTTACCTCACATCATCATCACTGCAAGCCGTTATGCTTAGAAAAGTGATCCTCACACCCTGGCTGTGGTTTATGGCTGTTATCTGAAACAGCCCCCTTGTGGCTCCTGTCCACCAGGACCACGAGGACTCAGGACCTCAGCAAGGCCCATCTGGGGTCAGTTTAGTAGGGACCACAGCATTTAGGATGTTTGACCCAACGTCTTATTAAAATATTCCCCTAAAGACAGACGTAAGTCTATGCTAAGCATGATAAATGGCCTTCCTTGAGGAACCGATAAAAGGTAGAGCGAAGAGAGATTTTCTTTTCTTTTCTGCCACATACAGCAAACACCACAGAACAAATGAACGTGAGCTTTGGTTGAAAGGTTGTAATCGGCCGGAAACCAACCCTTGCAAAGTCTGAACCCCAAAGAAAAAATGGCAAGTTTCTGAATAAGAACAAAGCCTTTGTTGACGTTGTAACATCATACTTCAGTGTTTCCCCGGTCCCATTATTTATGGGGTCATAATTTTCAGTTGGGACTTACATATGTTTGGGCCTTTCATCCCAAAGGGATTTTCACAAATCCTAAGAGCATCCCCCTGAGGCGGGTGAGGAGAAGTGCTCTCACCATTTCCCAGCAATTAAGGCAGTGCCGGGCCAGTTCACTTACTGCACAGGGGAGCCTGGGGGGCAAAGAGGGCACAATGGCCCTGCCCACACCAAGAGGAAGAGCTACGCCTCTGTCAAGGAGAAACCAGGACAGAGGGGACAGCATGAATGTCAGGAGGGGTGGTGTGTTGACGCTCCCCTGGTCCCTGCTCCTAGAACCACACCCCCCACTCCCACAACCCCGCACCCTGCAGGGAACCGTAGCTTGCTAACCCAGCCCTTCACACCTACTATGATGCTGGCAGACCTGCACATAGGTACAGCCATTTTGGAGACAATTTGACAGTGGCCACCAAACAAATGCAAATATGTTTCTTTGAACTCAGCTATTCTACAGATTCATTCTACCAGCATACTTTCTCAAGTGTGGAAGAATATTTTTTGCAGCGTTTTTATGTACCACAGCATCTTTGTGTAAAAGCAAAAACTAGAAATAATCTAAATGTCCATCAGTGAAAGACAGTGCAGATCAATCTCTGCAGTCTCTGTTATGTAGAGAAAGAATCTCTACATAGAGACCGAAATGTTAGTTGAGATTGTTCTAAAAGACAATAAATCACACTCAAGACCTCACACAGCGCTGCTCCTGCACTGACATCGTGTGCCTATTAGTAAAGCGCAAGGCACCCAAAGCAAAAAGAAAAGGGCCTCAAAGAGTGGAAGTGGTAGATGTCCTCAGGAAGACTCCAGAGGCTTTTGCAGGGTAAGATACGCGACAGAAACCACCCAGCAGAGGGAACCTCTCTTCTGCTGACTGGTTTGTTTGGGGGGGCAGTGCAGGGGAGCAGGACAGGGAAACCTCAGGAGTGGAATCTCAGATTATGAATGAATTATAACCCTGGTTCTTTGGACACTCTCCTCATTGGCTCATGCACCTGCTGTTATTTGGGTTTTGTTTTTGTTTTGTTTTGTGTTTCTTTCTTTCTTTTTTTTTTTTTTTTGAGACAGTCTTACTTGTTGCCCTTGGTAGAGTGCCATGGCATCACAGCTCACAAGCAACCTCAAACTCTTAAACTCAACAATTCTCTTGTGTTAGCCTCCCGAGTAGCTGGGACTATAGGCACCCGCCACAACACCCGGCTATTTTTAGAGACGGGGGTCTCACTCTTGCTCAGGCTGTTCTCAAACTCGTGAGCTCAGGCAATCCACCCACCTCTGTCTCCACCTCCCAGTGTTTTGTTTTGTTTGAGACACAGTCTCACTCTGGGTAGAGTACCATGGTGTCATCATAACTCACAGCAATTTCAAACTCCTGGTTTCAAGTGATCCATCTGCCTCCACCTCCTGAGTAGCTGGGGCTTCAGGTATATATCATCACACCCACCTAGTTTTTCTACTTTTAATAGAGACAGGGAGTTGCTCTTACTCAGGCTGGTCTCAAACTTCTGAGCTCAAGTGATCCTCCTGCTTCAACCTCCCAAAATGCTAGTACAGGCGTAAGCCACTGCACCTGGCCAGGGAGAAAAACATTGTAAAACACAATTCATTGTTATCTGCCAAGAGATAGGACCAAAAAGGGACAGACGAAATTCTAACAGGTGGGTTTGGATAGAGGAAGTTCAGCAAAGGCCTAACGT
>CAUYQV010105532.1:0-18331 GCA_963574575.1 Galagoides demidoff | reverse complement strand
GCTCATAGCAACCTCCAACTCCTGGGCTCAAGTGAGTCTCCTGCCTCCACCTCCCAAGTAGCTGGGACCACAGGCGCCCGCCACAACGCCCGGCCATTTTTTGGTTGCAGCCATCATTGTTGTTTGGCGGGCCCGGGCTGGGGATTTGAACCTGCCACCTTAGGTGTATGTGGCTAGCGCCTTAGCGATTGAGCCATAGGCGCCGAGCCTTGAGATATGATTTCAAAGTCATTCTCCCTAGTTAACTATCACAACATCGTATCTTAAGATCATTAGGCAAATTTTCATGTTCATTAGGCAAATTTTACTTCTGGTTTGCAGAGGCACTCCTATGGAGGCCTGTTACTTCTGAGACATACTGACATTTATATAATTTGATATCAATTTTAATGTTGAGATTAGGAGCAAAAATAATTTTAAAATTCAGTGTAACACGAAAGATAGTTACACTGGGAACTCTGAATGCTTATCTAAGATTTGTCTTGGATTACGCAAGCACTAATGAAAGCTGATGACCACAACAAAGGTCTATGCAAAATTTTCATGACATCTGCCACTACATATAAACATTCATAACCAGCTGTGGGTTGTAACTGGACACCCTAGTTACCAGTAAAGTGGAAAGATTCAAATGGTTTCCTCCTGAGGCTCAGAGAAACTCTTAAGGTAAGGTTCCTGGATTCTGAGAAGAATGGCATTCCCAGAATTACCCAGTGTATCAGAAAGACAGCAGACAGCTAGGCTTCCCAGAAGAAAGGAAAATTCATTTTTAGAAAACATCTTTGGAAGCCGCATGGCATAATTTTCTGATAATCACAAGATAATCACAACCACATGACAATTGTGAGCTATATAGAGTAAATATATAGATCATCTGTGATAATGACATCCTTGAGGTTGTATCTTGCAAAAACAAGTAACAAATGGATTCTTTTAAAATAAAATGCCAAAATATCGTGGTGGTTTCAGAAATATATAAAAGCGTCTACAAACTCTTTTAATAATACTTCTATCAAGAGGTGGAAGTTAAAAAAAGAAGGTGAATGTTAATTCCCTCCCTTTGAGGGTATGCTGGACTTAGTAACTCACTTCTTACCAACAGAATACGTGTATAGCAGAAGTGACAGCATGTCACTTCTGAGATTAGGTTACCCAAAGGCTACAGCTTTTTTCTTGGGGCAGTGCTCTCGTAGACCATGTGCTCCTGAGGAGATGCCCAAGTGGTAAAAACTGAAGCCTCTGGCCAACAGCCAGAAAGGAAGTGAAGCTTACAACAGCCTAAGGGAGCTAAGCAGTAGATTCTCCAGGACCCCTGAGCCTAGGGATGTCTACAGCCCGGCCAACTGCCTGCATGCAACCTCACGAGAGACCCAGCTGAGCTACTTACAAGTCCTGACCATCAGAAGCAGTGTGAGATAATAAATATTTGTTCTTTTAAGCCACTTAAATGTAATTTGTTATACCACAATAGACAATGAATACAAATATACCCTAGGGTGTACCTAGGAAAACATGTTCTACAACAATAAATAACTAATACAATTATACCCTAGAGAACTACCATGTGGAATCAGATATCAAAAAGTACTAGAAATAGGGGCTGGGTGCAGTGCTCATGCCTATAATCCCAGCACTGTGGGAGACCAGGGCAAGTAGATCGATTGAGTTCAAAAGTTCGAGACCAGCCTGACCACCACCACACCCGGCTAGTTTTTCTCTACTAAAAATAGAAAAACTAACCGGGTATGGTGGTGAGCATCTATAGTCCCAGCTACTCAGGAGGCTGAGCCCAGAAAATTGAGGTTGCTAGCTCGGCACCTGTGGCTTAATCAGCTAAGGCCTCAGCCGCATACACCTGAGGTGGCGGGTTTGAATCCCCAGCCCGGCCCAACAAACAACAATGATGGCTGCAACCAAAAATAGCCAGGCGTTGTGGCGGGCGCCTGTGGTCCCAGATACTTGGGAGGTGGAGGCAGGAGACTCGCTTAAGCCCAGGAGTTGGAGGTTGCTGTGAGCTGTGATGCCATGGCACTCTACCCAGGGGGATACCTTGAGGCTCTGTCTCAAAAAAAAGAAAAAAAGAAAATTGAGGTTGCTATAAGCTATGGTGCATGGCACTCTATCCTATGGCAATAGTAAAATTCTGTCTCAAAAAAAAAGTACTAGGCATCAAAAATCCCACTAGAATATAGGAACTTACTTACTTAAAACTCTGGGGCAGCGCCTGTGGCTCAAGGAGTAGGGTGCCAGCCCCATATGCTGGAGGTGGTGGGTTCAAACCCAGCCCCGGCCAAAAAAAATAAACTTACTTAAAACTCTAGTAAGTCATGTCAGAGACTGCACTGCAGACTGTAAAATGCCATACCCATGGATGGCAGATTATTACTCTGAATGGTATGCTCAACACAAATGTTGGACTTTTCTTTTTTCCCTAAGACAGAGTCAGATTCTGTTGACCAGACTGGAGTGCCAGGCTCAAACTCCTGGGTTCAGGCAATTCTCCTGCCTCAGCCTCCTGAGTATCTGGGACTAGAGGCTCCTACTACCATGTTCATCTAATTTTTCTATCATTAGTAGAGACAGGGGCCTCACTCTTGCTTAGGGTGGTCTTGAACTCCTGAGCTCAAGTAATCTTCCCATTTTGCCCTCCTAGAATGCTGGATTACAGGCATGAGACATAGCAGTCGACCCGAATGTTTGACTTCAAAAGTTATTATACTAAAAGAGTAACCCACATGATTAAAGAAGAGTACCATGAAAGCATTTCTGAAGGACGAAGGAACAATTCTGTATCCTAACTGTAGCAGTGGTTACCTAGACATGTGATAACATTTTAGATGAGTGCATGCAATCACTGGTGAAATCCACATATGTTTAGTTCATAATACTGTACCAATGTCAATTTCCTGGTTTTGATCATTGCACTATGGTTATGTGAGATAGTATCATTAGCGGAAGCCGAGAAAGCTGGGACAATGGGAACTCACTGTACTATTTTTAAATTTTTATGAGTATAAAATTCTTTTAAAGTAAAACATTTTAAAGTTCAACAAGGTGACCATACGGGTTTTAAAAGTCAGGGTACCATTTACCTTTGGAGAGGAGGATGGGGGTGAGGCCTGGGAGGGAATCTGGGGTATTGCTGCTGATTTATTTTTTGACCTGGGTAATAGTTACATGGGTAGATTCACTTTTGCGTAATCCAAACTATACATTTCTTTGTATGCTTCTTATAAATTTCAATGTATATGTATTTTTTAAAAAATGTATTCCCTCAAATATCTGCAGCAATTATGAGTGAATAAAAATTCATGGCTCGGCGCCTGTGGCTCAAGTGGCTAAAGCGCTAGCCACATACACCTAAGGTGGCGGGTTCGAATCCAGCCCGGGCCGGCCAAACAACAATGACAGCTACAATCAAAAAATAGCCAGGCGTTGTGGCGGGCGCCTGTGGTCCCAGCTACTTGGGAGGCTGAGGCAGGAGACTCTCTTGAGCCCAGGAGTTGGAGGTTGCTGTGAGCCGTGATACCACAGCACTCTACCCAGGGGGACAGCTTGAGGCTCTGTCTCAAAAAAAAATTCACTTGCTCTTGCTCTGTCACCCAGGTTGAAGTGCAGTGGCACAATCATAGCCTACTGCAGCCTCAAATTCCTGGGCTCAAGTGATCCTCCTGTCTCAGCCTCTCAAACAGCAGGGATTAATAGCTAACACATGGCTAATTTTTTTTTATTTTTTGTAGGTCTCACTATGTTGCTTATTCTGATCTCAAACTCCTGGCATTAAGAGATTCTCCCACTGTGGCCTCTAACATGCTGGGATTTTAGGTGTAATCCCTGCACCCAGTCTCAATTTTGAAATGATTTTTTTCTCTCATTTTTCCTTTCATTTGTAAACAGTAAGTACTATGTCAGACTTCTTAATACTTTCTTTATTAAGAAAGGAAAACATGGCTCGGCACCTGTAGCACAGTATTTGTGGTGCCAGCCATATGCACTCAGGTTGGTTCAAACCCAGCAAGGGCCAGGTAAACAACAATGAAAACTGCAACCAATAGATGGGCGTTGTGGCAGGTGCCTATTAGACCCAGCTACTTGGGAGGCAGAGGCAAGGAGATCACTTGAACCCAAGAGTTTGAGGTTGCTGTCAGCTATGATGCCACAGCCCTCTACTAACAGTGAGAAAGTGAGACTTTGCATCAAAAATAAATCAAACAAACAAATAGATCTGTAATACTCAATTGACTTCTGCAATTATGAGAGGTGGTCAACGTGACTTTTGTTACCCTTCATATATATTTGTATTCATCTTTTGTTATCAGTATATATTATTAATTTTTTCTTAAAATGTATATATGTATTATTTGGTATCCTCTGTATTTTACAAACATACATTTACTTCAGACACAGCAAGGAATTCACTTAGTTGTTGTCAATCCTCAGAAGTTTATGCCAAATTATCTATAAATAAAGTAACATTTTCCATTTGAGAGTCCCCTGTACAAATCTGCCAGAGTCCAAAATAACAGCAAATATTTTACAAACAAATGTTTTAAAAAACTTACCATGACTGCAGAGGGCTTTTGCGTTGACCTTCAGATATCAACGTACGAATGTCAAGTCTACAGTGCCCTCCAATTTCACCACTCTGGAAAAAGTCTTCCTTAAACCTAGTGTGTAACAAAAAAGGAAGTTAAGTTCAGAAAATTTTTTCATGACTCAAGCACATGGATTGTAATTAAGGTATACTGCCAATCTGTACAATCAATTTTTATTAGAATTTATTTGTAATAGAAAATATCTGATGTATACAAAAGTTGTAGGGCCATTTAAGGAACCCGATATACCCACAAACCAACTTTGCAAAAGTAATCTACTCATGGTCAGTGTGGATCCCCACCCATTCCTCAACCCACCCCTCATACTATTCAGGAAACAACTCCAAGGCATACCCCTGGGTCTGCAAATATTTCCAAACTTCTATTAGACTTTAACATCAACCACTCAAGTACCTGTCATGATTTCTCTTGATGTTTCTTAAATCCAGGTAGAGATTGGTGGCTCGGCAATATTGGAGATAACGGGAACACACCAGGCTTGAGTCACTCTGAAGTAAGGTTGAGAAAAAGAAAAAAATAACTTTAAGTATTAACACTGTAAGGACTCACTCAGACTTTCTAGACATGTTGACAACATGTATACCCTCAGGTTCAAACTACACAGTGTGGTGCGGAAAGCTTTCCAAAGACTGCATCTGTTTAAGGATTTTTTTTTCTTTCCCAGAAGACCTCAGCCAAGCATACTCTGCCAGTTTCCACATGTGTAGACTACCATGAAGAACTCCCAAATGCTTTACTTGTATTACCTCAAATTTCAAAGCCAAGAACTGTATATCAGGTTCAGTTCAGTCCTCGCTAAAAAGAAAAAGAGCAAGCTCTCACCTGAGGTGCCTAATGTGAGGGTATATAGCATACTCCCTGGGGAAGCGTTCAACTACAACTTAAACTTTACCTAACAAATGCAAACAATGCAATCTAATCATTTGCACCCTCATATTATCCAGATATTAAAATTTGTTTTTAAATTTTCTTTTGTTTTTCATTGCCTTCTTGTTGTTGTTGTTGAGACAGAGTCCCACCCTATGCCCAGGGCAGAGTGCAGTGGCATCATAGCTCACTGCAACCTCAGACTCAGGCTGTGGGGCTGTAGGCATCCTGCTGCCTCAGCCTCCAGAAGCCCATGGCTATGGCACTTGGCTGGGATTTTCACTTTTTTAATTACTCGGGGTCTCACTCTCACTCAGACAAGTCTCAAACTCCTGAGCCAAATAATTCTCCCGCCTCAGCTTCCCACAGTGCTGGGACTACAGGTATGAGCCACTGCCCATGGCTATTTAGACATTTAAAAAAACATATATATATATATAGGCCAGGAGTGGTGGCTTACTCCTATAATCCTAACACTCTCTGAGGCCAAGACGAGTAGATTGCTTGAGCTCAGGAGTTCACTAGCCTGAGCAAAGTTGAGACCTTGTCTCTACTAAAAATAGAAAAACTAGCTGAGCATCAAGGCAGACATCTGTAGCCCCAGCTACTCAGGATGCCGAAGCTACTCCTGGGATTGCTTGAGCCCAGGAGTTTAAGGCTCCTATGAGCTGGGCTGATCCTAGGGCACTCTAGACTGGGTGTCAGAGCAAGACTCTATCTCAAAAAAAGTTTTTAAAAGTGCAGAAGGGATTTTTAAAGGGATGACTTGGGAAAGGAAAGGAAGAAAAAGGGCCTTCAGAATCTCTACCACCCACACACCTATGTGAAGAAACATTTTTCAAAGACGAGCCAAATGGAACAAGGAAACATGCATGTCCCAGAGACATTAAAGGCAGGGCGGGTAGTTTGCCAGTTTTAATAAGAGGTACTTTCTGCAAACTGCACAACTTGTGGGAGTCTCTGTCTCAACAACAACATGCAGGCAATATTGTCTAAATAACTGAATAAAGGAACTTAAGAGTCAACTACCAGAACCTGATTCTATTCCAACCAATCTGTTTTGTGCTAAAAGAGAGAAAGTGTCAAAAACTATTTATCTACTCTGAAATTTATTTATAGATTTAAATGCTATCTTATTATACTGTTTTCCTCAAAACTTCCAAAGAGCATGAGGCCTTAATCTTAACCTGCATGGCATTTTGGCATCCACAGTTGGTAAAAGACTGCAATGGACTGAATGTTTGTGTCCCTGAAAAATCTGTATGTTGAAGTCCTAACCCCCAATGTAATAGAATTACAAGGTGGGGGTCTTGGGGAGGTGATTAGGTCATGAAGGGGGAGACTGGTAGCTTTATAAAAGGTAACCCTGAGAGCTCTCTGCAGTAAGAAGTCACAGTCTGCAAGCCGGAAGAGGGCATTCACCAGAACCTGACTGTGCCAGCATCCTGATCTCAGACTTCTTGCCTCCAGAACCATGGGAAATAAATTTCTCCTGTTTATAAGCCACCCAGACCACACAGCTTAAACAACTAAGACAGGGATCATACTCTGATCACATAAAACATATCAGGGTAAATCTTAGCCACAAAAACTTTTACAAACCACCTTCAAAGTGTGTACAAAGTGGGGTGTGGCTCTTCCCTTGCCTGGCAGAGCGTGTAAGGTAAAGCAAGCACACTCTGCAGCAGCCCCAGTCCTCAGGCTCCGCTCCCTCTGCTAGAATGCTCAGAGCTCAATTACGTGTTGCCCCCAATAGCATTATAGAGCATATATTCCTCTTTTGAATGACAGTAAATTGATTTTTTTTTTTTAAATTTCCCAAACTGCCTGGAGTTACCAGAAACTTCTGAGATGTCAGAGCTCAAGGGGCAGGATCATTCACTTAAAGAATAGTGCACCTCAGGCCAGGCCCAAGAGTTTGAGGTTGCTATGAGCTATGACATCATGGCACTCTACAGAGGACAACTGAGTAAAACTCTGTTTCAAAAAAAAAAAAAAAGTATGCCTTAATCAGAAATGCCTATAGCTTCATCAACCTTTAAAAATAATGCTGAGCCCTTTGCTGGGAGCCAGGTCCTACACTGAGCATTTTTATATGCAGAACCTCATTTTACTCTTACCAGAATGCTACAAAATGAACAGGGCTTCAAGCCAGAGGAAAATGAAACACGGAAGGCTTGAGTGCCTTGTCCAAGAGTCAGAATGTGAACCCTGTAGCTGACAGCCTGTTCTTATACTTACTACCCCAAAATGCCTCTTGACAGCGTGTTTGTCTGACCCACTGAAGTGCAATGGATGAAAGGGCACTGTAAGATCTGCCTTTTAATTCTACATCCATAATTCTACAGGGTAGCTGTGTGGCTTTAGGGAAATTGCTTAACCTCTCCCAGGACCTTGTTTTCAGCTTTGGTAAAGAGGCATCTGTGGTATCTGCTCTGTCTATCTGCTGTAGTGCTTATGGTTATCAACCCAGATGACACACAGAAAAGCTTCTGCAAACCATAACATGCTACACAAACACACAGCAGTATGGTAGGGGGCATATCCTCTGCCCCACACTATGTGGGGATGAATTTGTAAAAGTGCAGTTTATCTATTTCTCTTCTTTAGCATAGGTTGGCATGGGGGAGGGGCAGATTATATCTATAATACCTAAAAATATCACAACTGTCTAAAAATATGTCCATCTGATATTTGTGTGATAAAGAAGACAAGGCTTCCAAAAGAAACCTCTTTGGGGAAGTTAAGTAAACTTTGAAACCAATATATGAGAATGAGGATTCCTTTCACAGGGCCATCTGTCTTGTTTTTATATTGTAATCTAAGCAATAAGTAATAAAAACAAGTCATCAATAATAAGGAATAAAAATAAACAAGCTCATTTACGAAGGGGCTAAACATCTACCGTTTCTTTGGGCTGACACAGCACGTGCATCTCCTCCAGCCGCTCTCTGGCGTATCCAAAGTCAGCTTGTCTCCAAAATATGTCCTCAGCTGACTCAAGAGTGTCTGTCCTATTTTCAAAGAAAAAGATGCTGTGATTTTTTTTTTTTTTTGCTTTTTCTGGACCTTGAACATTCTTTTTAAAGGTTAAATGACTAGAAGTCTGTTACTATTTTAATTTTTTTTTAAAAATCCTATCATAGTTTTCCCTCCTTCATGCATGAAGTTAACAAGATTAAGTTACTCACAGACTTCTTACTATAAAAATAGACAACAGAAATGTATGAAGTTAAGATTATCTGGAACTGAAGAAAATAATGCATCCTTAATTACTATGTTTTCTTTACCGCATTAACCTTGCAAGTACTGGAAGTCCTAATTATATTCAAGTCTCCCCAGCAGAAAAGGAAACTATCCATTTGTCTTCTTAGCGTACACTGGGGTGGGGGGGGACATATTTCCTTCTTCTTTTTCTTTTTGTGTGTGTGTGTATGTGTATTTTTTTTAAATCAAAGGTCCCTTACTGGTCCTGCTTCCATGAGTGGCTGTGATGGAGAAAAGAGAGGGGTCATCTCCACAACACTCCATTTATACACAGAACTAAACAGATAAGCACAGAGTCACTACTAGAAGTTGGCAGCATGGAAAAGGATGGAACAGGTGACGTATAGGGGTGTTGTCAAAAAAAAAAAGCAGGCTCTGCCCAACTTGGGTACCTAACGGTAACTTGGTCTGCTTCAACCCAAGAGTAATCAGAAGATCAAAAGCAGTTTGGGAAGGCCAGAACCCTCAGGATAAAGGGAGGAGGAAAATCCAGGGATAAGGAGTGTTTGGCAACTGGGGTAAAGGGATTTCCCTAGGGGAACATTTTCTATGGCCCAGACTGTTTTCTACCTCTAGCAGAGGAAATGACAGATATTCCCATCCTAGGGCAAGACAGTCAAGTTGAATTCATGACTATATAAGCAAATTAATACCTAAAGGAATTACTATCTAAAACCATAAGAAACCATAAGAGTCTAGCTGGGAATCAGGGCATCAACAAACCCTGCAGAGAAAGAAGAGGAGTTTAAAAAGAGGATACTGCATCTGGAAACTTACCATCCCATGTCAACATAGTTGCAAATAGGGTAACCAAATCTGAACTCTGGTTTGCAGGATTTTTCATAACCCCAGCAATACTTTAGATTTTCTGAGTGTTTCTAGAACATAAAATGTGTATATTTAAACTGTTTTTTCACATTTAGAGAGGATTCTTAAGACATTTCCACTAAGAAAACAAAATCTTTATATAGCTTTCATGTTTACATTTTACAACATATGTCCTTGTAATAAAATAACTAGAGTAAATTCTAAGGAGAGTGGGCTCAAGGTCCTTAGCAATGATCCCTACTCACCACCCCCACCATGTCTGTGCCCCAACCAAAAACCTGGGCTTCACCTAGACTACCAAAGACCACTTATGGCCAGGCACGGTGGCTTGTGCCTGTAATCCCAGTACTCTGGGAGGCTGAGGTGTGTGGATCATCTGAGCTCACGAGTTCCAGACCAGCCTGAACTCGAGTGAGATACTGTCTCTAAAAATAGTCTGGCATTGTGGCAGGTGCCTGTAGTCTCAGCTACTTGGGAGGCTGAGGCAAGAGCATCGCATAAGCCCAAGAGTTTGAGGTTGCTGTGAGCTATGAGCCACGGCACTCTACCAAGGGTTACAAAGTAAGACTCAGTCTCAAAATTTAAAAAAAAAAAAAAAAAAAATTTCTTCAAGTAGCTTAAGAAATTGCCTGAGTGAGCAAACTGATTCTAAAAATAAGTGCCTAAAAAGGCATATAAATTTGAATTTGTTACGGAAAGAATCACAGCTAAATTGAACGGGTTAGGAACTTTACTCATTAATCAAGTTTAGCAAAGATCCCACAAGACATGACAACTTGGCCTCCCCTGGGAAACATATAGTGGCTGTTAGCCAAGGAGCTGAGAGTGCTCTTCTACAAGGCCCCAGGGGCAATGCCGGCTGATTCCCAGGTTTGCTTTTCCATATGCTTCCTGTGCCAGCACCATGGGAAAGGAAGCATCTCACAATGCCCAGCTTTGATCTCTAAGGCCATGTGAGACCTCTTAATGGGCTCCTCTTTGAGGTCCTTCCAAGTCCTCCCAGACAGAAGGAAGGACACAGTAACATTATGTGGAAACAGAGGCTGAGGTGTTAATACTGAAATTAGTGACCCTCTTATGTATAGTTTAAGAAAGAAGAGGTGTGAAATGTTTCAGTTACTTTAACCATTCTTTTCTGCATAAAATCTAATTTGCCTCATTTATAGAGTACATAAATAGTACTGGCTGCCTGTTTATTTCAGAAGTGATTTAGATTTTTAAATTTCACTCTTGTGAATGGGACATAATTTTAAACAAAGTTTAGTCACTTAGAAGTAATAAATGAAAGGGAACTGACTGACTCACAGTGACAACCAGAAATTAGAATTCCACCTGCAGCTTCCAGTTAAAAAGCAGAACAAGTAAGTCAGCCTAAATTGCATCCTTTTAAAAAATAAAGAAGAAATAATACCTACCTTATATGGACACTGTGAGTCTTTCTTACAGATGGTGGCAATATACCTATTGTTGTACAAAAAGAAGGGAATGTGCTCTTCTGGCAAGTGGATGCTGGCATAGTTATACAGAGGTTCTCCAGTCTCAGGAGGAGTCTGATCTTGGCCACTGAGTGGGACTTTATGAAGCAATACTCCAAAGACAAGCAGCATTAACATAGCAACCTCCAAACCTAGAGATCAAATTGAAAACATCTTTGTTAAGAAATTTCCTTTAACAGTCAACGAGAAGGGAGAAGAGCCAAGCATAATTCCAAAGTACTTCGCTCATCACTGAGTAATGTTCCTTTATCAAGCAAATATTTATTGTATACCTGCTATGTGCCAGGCACTGTGTTAGGAGTGAGGTATACAGAGCTGAACAGAACAAGAGAGAGCCTTGCTCTTATGGAGCATATAACATAATATGAGAGTCACATGGAAAAAAATCAAATGAATAAACACCTTCAGATGATGATAGGGCTATGAATCAAATAAACCAAGGGCTGCTAGAACTTTTTCTCTTTGACAATTGCTCAACAATGCCTTTGTCCAGCAAATAGCCAAAGTCTATTGTCAAGGAATGGATGAGGTTGTGTTCCAATAAAACTTTATTTCAGGGGCCAGGTGTGGTAGCTCACACCTATAATACTAGCACTCTGGAAGCCGAGGTAGGTGGATTGCCTGAACTCATAAGTTTGAGACCAGCCTGAGCTAGAGCAAGACCCTGTCTCTAAAAATAGCCGGGTGTTGTGGTGGGTGCCTGTAATCCCAGCTACTTGAGAGGCTGAGGCAAGGGAAATGCTCAAGCCCAAGAGACTGAAGTTGCTGTGCTATGATGTTACAGCACTCTACCTGGGAGTGACAAATCGAGAGTCTGTCTCAAAAAGCAAAACAAAAATTTATTTCAAAAATGGGGGAGGGCACTGATATAATCCAGTTTTCTGATGCCCGAAATAAAATGAGGTAAAATGATAAAGTACACAGCACGGCAAATCTGACCTTTAAAGTCCAGCCACCTGGGTTTGAATCCCAGTCTACAGCTTCCTACCTGCATGACCTTGAGCAGGTTACTTAACCTTTCTTCATCTCAGCTTTCCCACCAGTAAAATGGAAATAATAAACCTTCCTCATAGGGCTTCTCTGTGTTAAATGAGTTAATTATTGGTAAAGTGTTTAGAAAGTAGTGGGCACACTCTCAGTGCTCTGTGTTCACTAAATAGCTGTTTAAAGCCACCTGTGGCAGAGAGGGCCTGAAGGAGTTTGGGCATAAGGAATGAAGAGGCTTGACAGGAAGTCTGTGTTGTCTGGGACTGAGGAACTGAGGGAGAAGTCCTCCAGAGAAAAAGTAGTTATAAGTTACTTATCAGACATCTGCACTAAAAATGGGGAACATAGAAAGTGTCTGACAGAATGTCTCCAACTTGTTTTTGCAAAACCACAGACCTTAGGAATCTAGAGAATCTTTACTATAACCATTAGGCCTGGAATTGCCACACCTCCCATATACATTCTCTCTTAGAGGCCAGTTCCTAATCTCCTGCACATACACAACTCACAAGCCATTCTCTCTCAAACAGAAAGCGAGTCTTATGCTAAGGATCAGGTCACAATTTTCCCTATAAGGGCCTAACTAACACTTGAGCTGGACCTGAATGATGAGGCCTGAGGAAGATGCGCCAGGGAAGAGAGAATAGGAGATACTGTAGACTGACTCTGAGCAAGAGCCTGCCTGCTGAATTAAGAATAATAATCATAATTAGCACATGAGTACATACCGTGTTCCGGGAAGCAGCAAAGAAGGGGCAGTGGTGAACTGAACTCACTGCCGTTGTGAAGCTTCCACTCTCGTGGGCGTGATAATCACTGATGTTAATAACTAAGACTTAGAAACTCCAGGAGTGAAATCAAGCACTCTGCTTCAAAGATTCTGCCCCTAACTCTCCCCTCTCTTGCCTTACCTTGGAAAAAGTGATCATGGTCAGGAACACTGTTGTATCCCTAGTTCAGTGAGGGCTAAATAAATCTCTTGGACCAGAATTCTTCTCTATATTCTAGACAATAGTCCTGTCATTCTCTGTTCATTTTAGTGGTATCTTTCCTCTTTTTTTTTTTCAAGTCATCTTTCCGCTGGATGACAGAGCCATCATACTCACTGAATGTTCCTCAGCAAAGCCTGCTGTCCACTGGGTCACACTGGAAAGCCAGCTTTCTAAATCAGTCCACGACTATGGGCTATCATGATGGGACCTTTAGAAATAAACTGCTATATTTAACCAAACCTCCAGTTCCAAAGCCATGAGATCATATGTAGTAACTGAACAGTGGGGACTTCAGGAAGAAATTCTTTCCCTCCCCAGAGCGGTAAATACAGTGATTTTTTCATTTAAGTGGTTTTGAAGAGTATGTTTAAAGAGTATGTTGTTATCTGCTGTAAATCTGATCTGAATTACTATTTTTCATTGCGATTTTTATAAGAGTTAGTTGCTAGCCAAAATTTTAAAATACATATTAATAGTAACAATGACTCTACTTATAATTAAAATACTTAACCTCTTTAATCACAGAAGCTTCTGTGATTTTTCAGGTCTCTTAAAACTTGTCAGAAATGAAACATGTTAACTGAAAAGGATGCTACAGTAGAATTTATCATTCAGGTGATATTTTTAATTAAAAGAAATCTTTTTCTTTTTTTTTTTTGAGACAGAGCCTCAAGCTATCCCCCTGGGTAGAGTGCCATGGCATCACAACTCAGAGCAACCTCCAACACCTGGGCTCAAGCGAGTCTCCTGCCTCCACCTCCCAAGTAGCTGGGACCACAGGCGCCGGCCACAATGCCTGGCCATTTTTTTGGTTGCAGCCATCATTGTTGTTTGGCGGGCCTGGGCTGGGGATTCAAACCAGCCACCTTAGGTGTATGTGGCTGACGCCTTAGCCGCTTGAGCCACAGGTACCAAGCCAATTAAAAGAAATCTTAAGAGAGAAGATAGGATAGCCTCCTGATGTTCTTTCATTTCCTTACTGACTACCACACTGCTGAAAGCTAAGTTACAGGCATGACCTCCAGTACATAACCCAGTACAGGCCAGATTCCAATGGAGAGCGGGAAGGAGGTGGCCCACTTGATACAGGCATCCACTAGTACAGACCCACAGGGTAGCCAGCAGATCAAACATTCCTCGGAGCGAACAAAGTAATTCTGCTCCCGGAATCACAGAGCAGCACAAGTTAGAGGGTTCACAGGGCGGATGGCCTGTCCTTTGACTCTTCCTTACAGTATTGACCTAATTTAGTTACCCAAGTCCTTTGTCTTCCACTGAGCTCTGGACATACCTACACTCACTGATCCCCCAAGAAGTACCGCTTAGGTGAAGGGAAGACTGTTCAGACGCACTAGAACCTGGCTTCCGCCAAGGGCACGTACCCACTTGCATAAGGTGGATGAGGGCGGCTGCTGGGGCGTGAGAGCACAACCCTGGAGCCAGGCAGGAGCCTTCCAAGTGTCGGATCCCCTGTAAGGCCCGCAGGGATGGGTAGATGCCTTTCTCCAGCTCAAGGAAGGCTTTCCAGTGATGCTACTTCTTCCTTCAGCACAAAGCAGCTGGTTTCACTCCACTCTTGTACCCTTGAATAGATTTCCACAGGCCTAAAAGTAAGGAAGGACAAAAGTATCTTCTGAAAGATGATGCAATGTATGTTACTCCAGTGACAGATATATAAAAGTCCGGATCCCATCACTAAGCAATAAATCTCTGTAACAAAATTACATTTGTACTCCATAAATTTATACAAAAATAAGTAAATTTGTTCTTTTAAAATCAGGTTGAGAGCGGACATCTGGGGATGACAAGATGGTCTTCTATGACAGGGCTTGGAAAAGTTTGAATAAGGCAGGGCCAAACGAAAATAAAAGATCATCACATCGGAGACTCAGAATGACTCCTAAATGGCCAGCGCCCCTGGTGCCATCAAGTGTCAGGGCGGGCGGGGGACAGGGCTTGGGAAAGGCTGATCGAGACGCCGAGGTGGGGCCCCCAGGTCTCTGCGCTCACGGTCAGCCTGCCAGCGCTGCGACGCAGCCAACACGCCGCGTGGGGTGGGCGACCCCAGGCGCCGCCCGGGACTGCTTCGGGGCGCAGAGATCCCCGGGTCACCCGCCACACTGCTCTGCGGCGTCACGAGTTCCCGGCGCGCCCGCGAGGGGCCCCGGGGAGCGGCTCGGTCCCGGCCTGAAAAACCTGGTCCCTGCGGCGCGGGCCAGGCGGCCGAGGGCTCCGGGAACTCCGCGCGCCGCCGCCGCCGGGGCCGGGGCCGGGGAGGGGGCCGGGGTCGGCTTCCGACGCCCGCCTGGCGGCCCGCGGCGCGGAGGGCGCGGGCGGGGTCCGGGGGAGGCTGCAGCCCTCTGGAAGCGGCCGCGGCGGGAAGCGGAGCGGGCAGGGGCCGACGCGGCGCGGGCGAGTCCCACCTGGAGCTGGGGAGCCGGGGCCACCGGGGAGGCGGAGGAGACGGCGGCGGCTCGGGAGGAGGGAGTCGTCATAACCGGCGAGTGCCGCTCACCGGAAACCTCGGGCGCCAGAGCCGGGCCAGGGGGCGCCAAGGAGCTGCCGGGACACCTTGGCCGGCCGGGGGCGGGCTCGACCCCCTGGGGGCAGGACCGGGGACGACACCCGGGAAGGCCGGGTGCCAGGCGCGACTCAGACCCTGTGGGGGTCGCACAGAGGGGGCTGGGAAGGCATCATCTGCTTCTTAGGTTCTCCTGCTAGGGGTAGTGTGACGTTCCGTGACCCAGCTTCCTAACCAGGGCTAAAAAAGCTAAAAGGACAAACAGCATAAAGACGCCGGACCACCCCCCCATCTCAATCTCTGCACCCTTTCCTCCGTGGGAGACAATGAGGCGATTACAAGACATTAGGACAAGGTGGGTAGAAAACCTGACTGTTGCTCTTTTCGGCTTTACATTGAGCCAGATTTTTACTGTTTTCATATTTCGAGCAGAAGTTGCTACTGTAAGTTTCAATTTTGAGAACTGAATGTAGTAGACAGAAGACACTCTATGTGGGGGTGGGGGGGTGAGGACACTTTGGAGTCCACATACACTTTAAAATAGTACGCTTTTACTTGTATGTAAATCCCAAGTTCAAATGCCACTCTGCAGTTTAATTTTTATGCTTTCGTTATTTTATAATTATTGAATTGCTTGTTTATGTTATCATAATTAATTGATTGCTTATCTCCCATTATCTTCAATTTTTGCCATCCTCGGTTCTGGTAGTCTGTTTAGAGCACGGTGGACGGGATCATTAAATCCTGACTCAACTTGAACTGATTAAATGAAGGATGATGCCGTCAAAATAAACATGCTCAGACACATAAAGTCATCAGAATTAAGTAAGATGGATCACAAGGAAACAAGTGTGTTTCAAAGACTTATATGCTTTTTTTTTTTGGCTGAGGCTGGGTTTGAGCCTGCCACCTCCAGCATATGGGGCCAGCGCCCTACTCCTTTGAGCCACAGGTGCTGCCTGACTTATATGCTTTTAAAATAATTTTAAAGATACTATTGTAAGAATTTTTACAAGTTCCACTAGTGATATGCTAAAATAGGATTATTATCTGATATTTTTTCAAATAATAACAGCAAAAACATATGGTATTTAACATGTGACACACATTATTCTAAAACACTTTTTTAATTCATTTATTCTTTATGTTAAGTAAGACTTTGCTTTTAAAGAAACTACTGCTCTATCATTTTATACTTTGTCCCTGCCCTACCAGTAAGGACAGTGAGTTTTAAAAATGTTTTTTCTGGCTGGGCACAGTGGTTGATACCTGTAATCTCAGCTCTTTGGAATGCTGACGTGGAGGACTGCTCGAGGGCAGGAGTTCCAGACTAGCCTGGGCAACATAGCAAGGCCTCATCGCTACAAAAATAAATAAATAAATAATAATAATAATACTTTCTCAGCCTATATGCCACCAGGTTTTCTCATGTACAGGAAATGTAGCTTTCTTGTTAGACAATTCAAAGTGCTTCAAATTTAAACAAGCTGATTTTGTATCAAATGATATGTGATTAAAAACAAATACACACACACACATACACTTATAGGCCTAATACCTATAACCCTAGCACTCTGGGAGGCCAAGGAGGATGGATTGCCTGAGCTCAGGACTTTGCGACCAGCCTGAGAAAGAGCAAGATCCATCTCTATTAAAAACAGAAAAACTAGGACGAGGTTGACTGTTGGTAATGGAACTGAGAGACTGTTCGCAGAACCCATGAAGGTGAATGCCAGAGGACTTGGGTCACAGCTAAAGGACAGTATTCCAGTCACTGAAGTTTCAGGAAGTGGACCTTTTGAAAGTCATGATCTTCAGAAAGTTTTCTCTTGTGTGAAAAATGAACTTTTGCCTAGTCATCCTCTTGAATTATCAGGAAAAAATTTCCAACTCAACCAAGATAATATGAATTTTTCCACACTGAGAAACATCCAAGGTCTATTTGATGTATACAACGCTATCATTTATCTAAGAAAGATGAGTACACATTTACGCACTATATATAGCTCCACTCAAACTACAGATGGAATTCAAGGCAGTGCAGCAGGTTCGGAGTCTTCCATTTCTTTCAAGTTCAAACCTTTCACTGGATATTTTGAGAGGTAACGATGAGACTATTGGACTTGAAGATATTCTTAATGATCCATCACAAAGTGAAGTAATCGGAGAACCATAGAAACTTGGTTTACTGTGATACATTGTGCTGTTTGTGAAAACAGGCGCCACATCTTCTTTATGGTTGTCTTTTTACTGTGATTTGATGTATATGACATTAAAAGTACTGATGTGGAAAAAATAAAACAAAACAGAAATACTAGCCAGGCTTTGTGGTGGGTGCCTGCAGTCAAAGCTACTTGTGAGGCTTTGGCAAGAGGATTGGTTGAGTAGAGAAGTTTGAAGTTGCTGTGAGCTGTGACGCCGCGGCACTCTACCCACGGTGACAGAGTGAGACTGTCTCAAAAATAAAAAGTGTACATATATAAAATAAGTATAATACAAGAAATGTTTCTAAAACTTGGTTAGTCTATTTCCAAGGATATACAAATCACTCAAATTGGTCTGACATCTACATAGTGCTATTTTAAGGTGACCAGATTTTAGCATTGGTAAACAGGGGGTGGTGTGTGTGTGGGGGGGCTGACAACAATGCAAACTTTGATAAGCAGTTCTCAATAATCACTTCTCAACAATTATTTGTTATTATTACAGTTTAACATTATAAAATTAACAAAAATAATATAAAACTCATATCCTGGC
>CAUYQV010105527.1:0-20354 GCA_963574575.1 Galagoides demidoff | reverse complement strand
AGCAGGGTACCCTGGAGCCACAGGGTCCCCTAGGACTAAGGGGACAGCAGCATTCGAGGTGGGGTCTCCTCCTCAACCCCCTGCCATAGCAGTGACACTTAGGAACTGTATAACTGGGAACACCTTGCAGGGTAATTCATGAGGAAAAGAGTGTTATTGCTAAGAAATATACAGAAATGCTAGGCATTGTCGTACATGTGGGGGAGGGCGATAGAATAAGATTTCAAGGCACTTCTTAGCTACACTGCAAGTTTTGTGCATTGAAAATTAAGTGTGAGCAGCAGGTGGCCCAGTCAGAGAAGGAAGTGTGACTGGAGTGATTTGACTGTAGAGGGAAGCAGGACCCCCGGCCAGTGAGGCGTGGCCAGGGCGGGAGGTTAGGGACGTTTCCTAAAAATAAGAAAGTAGTGTTGATCAGAGCAGAGTGATTAGTGGTTTTATACCAGACACCAAAGAAAAATTAGCAGCTGATAGCACAGCTACCTGTAGGCATCTGTTCCGGGGTTCAATAAAGAGAAACTTCAGCAGCCCCCAGGTTACGTGAGGAAGCCAAGGCTGGGAAGGCAGAGGCCCATGCACTATCTGCGGGCTTGATGGAGGGTGGCCAGGGAATTTCAGGCTCCCTCCTCTGTCCTCTCCTGGCACCACAGAGAGAGACACTGTGTCCTAGGGTGCTGGATTAGCGTTGGCCGGTGTGGTTGTGAGTCCTGGTCTGTCCCTGGCTGGCACTGTCATTCTGGACACTGAAGACCTAGTTTCTCTTTTTATCAACTTTCCCCCATACAATAGAGACATTGGCTCTCAACACAGGCATTATCACTATGATTATTATTATTATTAGTCATTAGGGTCAAATAGACAACAGCTACAAACGTGCTTCGTAAAGTCATGAGAACAGAATGATGGGTATGCCAATGTATGTTGGCAACGACTCAAGTCGTGCAATAGTGACGGATACCGCGGAAAAACTAAGCACGCTGGACTGTCTCTTCTTCCCTCTTTTCCTTTATATCTGCTCAGGGGGGACTAACATAGGTGTAGCTTTAAAAAGAGGCTTCCCTTGGGGTTGAGGACTGCTCCGTGTCAGGCAGCACAAGGCGAGTTTGCTGAAAATTCTACATGGAACAATCCTGTGTGCTTTCAAACCAAAATGTTTCTGTTTTTATTTTAACTAATGACTACAAAATGAATGACACAAGCTTGGGGACTAATAAAGCTCAACCACAGAAGAGGAAAGGAAAAAACAGCACGGCCCCTGCGCTCTGCTGGAATTCATTGACGCACACGATGAAGAGTATCTCTGAGCAAACCACCCCTCAAACCAACAAAGACTCTCCTGCATCTTAAAAGGCAACTAAACGCAAGAAGTATACCACTAAAAAAAAGAAAAATCAAAACCTTTGGGGTGGGACAAATATTCAAAGCATCTGTTTCATTAGCAGCAAAATCGTTCTAATATACTATCAACAGATCTCCTCCCCCAAACTAATAAAAAAAGTCATTGCTTTGGGGGGCATCTGTCTTCCTGGTCTTGTGGTATGCAGAACTAAAAACACACCACTAGACCAACATTTCTGTACTGGCTGAAATGGTTTTCCTGTCTGCCTAACTCTCGAGTCCTGCTCAGAGTCTTCGCCGAGAGTCCCTGGATGGGTTTTTGAGAGATGCTTGTTGAATGAATGAATGAATGAATGGCAAATTGTGACCAAGATTGGCTTTTTCTCATTAGTAATCCTTAATGTTGCTACTAGAGGAAAGATATTTGTTCAATACTTCTGGGAAATTAACTTCTCCTTTAAAAAGCTAAGGCTGAATTGTTGTTATTGAAATAGCATGGTTGCACATTTTCTTGGTTATAGTGTTTTCTTACCGTTAAAATCAAGGCAGGTCTGCTCAAGACACAGCCCCGAGTTTTCTAAATTTTAGTTGACACATCCAGATGTGGCAGATGTGGAGGGATTCAGGACGAGGAGGTGGGTGAGTAGGTAAATCCTTGAAAGTAGCCAGCCCGTCTGCCTGAGTTGCATGGTCTCGGACACCCACACGGGATTTCTGTGAGTACTCCCTGGAGCACCTGCACCCTCTGTGACAGTCTTTTGTCTTCTCCTTAGGGGGACCCAACACACTGAGGTCCAGCCCGTCACAGGGCTCCAGCCTCTTCAATGCTTTGAAGCCAATGATCTGAATATACTTTATTCCATCACACATGAGCATTGCACCACATTATGTAAACACAGTCTGAAGATGTGAAGAAATTATACTGCCTCATTCATAAAAAAGAACCTGAGGGGAAGTTTCCAAACACAGAGGCAAGACCAAGTAGATAGCAGGGGACCGCTCAGAGGAAATGTTTTTCTGGTAGGATTGCTCTACTGCCTGAGAGAAGTATTTCTGACAAAATAATGGATCAGATAGCCTTTTAACAATCTCCGCCTCAAACCATCATGTTTTGGGCTTTTAGTCACTATCTTAAAAAAAAAAAAATGTTGGTTCAGAGATGAAAAAGCTAAGAATATAGAAGTTGCCTAATGGATTAGTTTATATTGTAATGGATTTGGTTTACACAATCACAAGTAATTGCTTTTTAACTATACACATCTCACATTAAAATTCTTTTGCCCATGGATCATTGCATAAATTCATCAGAGTCCTATCATACCTCCACTGCAAATATCAAGTTTATTCAGCCTGGAACAAGGGCTCTCAAGCTTATTTGGTAAGCAGAGCACTTGAAAGTCATAGCGGCCTTTGTTGTACACGTGGAGTGTTCATTCATATTTAATCCTATTATACAAATGTGAAAAACGTTACTACAGAAAATGTGGCTGTCTCCCCCCATGCATGCAACGTATTTCAGTCATGAGAATTCCACCCATTCTCAGTATAATCATCCAATCTTGAGTGTTTCAATATATTTGTAGATTCCTCAAAAATTGTAGTTTACATCCAATTTATTAGAACAAAGCCTTCCAAAATGATTGAAGTAAACATTAAAATATAGACATGCTCTTTATCCAATGATCAACACACACAAATAAGTGTGTGTGTGTGCAAGCACTCTTAGGTCTTGAAAGAGAGTGGGATAGAGGGAGAGCAAATTCACAATATCCTTTTGGATGCTGATAAAATATAATTACCATTTGTACCTCTCTAGATGCAACTGACAGTGTTCCACAACACAATATTTTTAGCAACATCTTTTAAAAGGGAAAAATTGTGCATGGTAGTTTATAATATTACAGGACACAGCTTTGAGGAAACACTGTCTATGTGGCCACTCTGCCAGTGGGACCAAATCTCTTCTATGGAACATTCACAACTCACCACCCAAAAGATGGCCCTGCAGGCTGTGCCCTGAGGAGTTTTTAATCTGACTGGGGAGACCAGATACTTATAGAAGAGATAGCTAAAGAATAATCCGTAAGGTCTGTGCAGAATGCAGTCCTGGAGAGAGAGGATGTCATAGCAGTACAGAGGGCGGGGTCTGTGGATTTAATACCCCGCCAAGACATTCCCCTCCACCAAACTCATGAAGAGAAGTGATTGACTGAAACCTCAAAGGGTTGGTTGATTTCGGAGGGGGAGGCAGAGTCGATGCAGGTGGTGACAAGAGAGAGCAGAGGCTAAAGTCCCCGGGCAGCATTTGTTCACCCCCTGAGCGACGGACCCTCCCTGACCAAGTCCACTATTTCCGTCAGAGGAAAGCTGCTCTCTCAGTGTGAGCCGGCGAGCGCTGGAGCTGGGTGAGGCTCTCCCCCACGCGTCCTGTGAAGTTTGCAGGATTGAGTAACCTCACACACGAAAGCCATAGCAAAACCGTTTGCAGCTTTTCGGCTTATATGTCAGTTAGGATCGGGGGAATAGGGACAGAAGACACAAGTCACTGGCTCAGACAAAGCCAAGGCTACGTCCTGAGGTCCCTTCAATCCAGACGCTATAGGAGTCATCAGGGCCAGACAGTTTTCCTTGTTCAGCTCTGCTTTGTTCTGTGTTCACTTAGCGGTCCGTTTCTCCATAGAGCCACAGTAGCTGCCTCCGTGCTCTGGGCTTCAGGAAGAATAAAAGCAGGTGGCCCCCAGACAAGTCTTGTCACTCACGAGGCTGGATGCTCTGGGGTCACAGCCACTGTGGCCATAAGGAAATTTCTGCCCTGATTGGTGAGGTCTAGGGCACCCTCTGGGACACATCTGAACTCCTGTCTGAGAATGGGAGAAGGCGGTGGTTCCCCGAAGGAAACCTGGGGTTCTGTAGCCAGAAGAGAAGGCGTGACTGCTGGTAGAGGAAAACTAATTCTCACACTCACCCCTCTTGCTGCTTTTCAGACCCTGTCTCGTCACCTCACTCCCACTTCTTAACACTCGTGATGCTGACCCTCTGGATCTACCCTGCCCTGCTGGGCTTCTCAGCAAAGGGTTGGCTTTGTCAGCTCAGCCGTGTGTCTGTCCCATCACGGGCATTTGCTTCTGTGAAATCCACTGACCCCTTGACCACAGTGTACCTCCAAGTAAGTGTGAGCTGCATTGGGCCTGAAAACTGCAGTGAGGTCAGGTGCAGACCACTCCCGAGGCCAGCAGGACAGTGTGGGGGGGACCACAGGGACATTCTAGAAGGACAACTCTGGCAGCAGCAGCATGGAGGTGAGACTGGTGAGAGGGAGCCCCGGGAGCACAGACTGGCTGCACCCCGCAGGGAGGGGCATTGCAACCTACTAACTGGCGCATCTGCAAGAGAGAGGCAGAAAAGCCAAGGTTGCTGAGAAAGGAAGATGGAGGAATTGCAGAAAAGGAGAATTGGGGGAAGATTCTCTTTGGGAAAATGTAAACAATTTGATTTTTGACATATTGAGTTTATAGGGATAATGGGCTGTCCCCCCAGACATGTCTGAAAGGCTCAGAGGCCTTGGTAATTTATTGAACGTAGCTTCTGTGCCAAGAATTTTATAGCATATTTGCTAAGCCTCACAATAATCCTGTAAAGTAGATGCTTTTTGCTTTCATTTTATATAAAAATGGAGACAAAGATAAGTTATCTTGCTCATCTTGTGAGGGGTAGAGCTGGAATTTGAAAAAAAAAGGTCTCTCTCACTTCAAAGTCTGGACTAGACTCAAAAGATCAAATTGCATGGAAGTTGCAAGAGGCTAAAATCTGCCCAGATCAAACCAAACGAGCCACAGGTCCAAACCCCATTTCTGGCACAGAATGAGTCTGCGCTGTCTGTGCCATGCCCAGCGAGGTGAATTTGGATGGACTCTATGAGCTACTGGAGAGGTTCTGGAATCCAGGGGTGGGAGGGGAGTGAGTACAGAGGTCACCTACCCCTGGGAAACTGCTTGGAAACTTGAGGGCTGCTTGGCCCTCCATTCATGGGGGTCATTCATTTCTGACCCAGTGCCCCACATGAAGACTAGTATTGGCCAATTTCTAGCCCAGTCTCTACCCACATTAAATTCATCAAGATCTCATGCCCTTGTGGACTTGTTAGATAATGTCTTACAACAGTTCTGAGACAGCATCAAATATTCTTTAAAAAATCATTAGACCCACCAGGTGTGGTGGCTCACACCTGTAATCCTAGCATTTTGGGAAGCCAGGGCAAGTGAATCACCTAAACTCAGGAGTTTAAGATGAGCCCGAGCAAAAGCACGACCCCGTCTCTACTAAATATAGAAAAACTAACCAGCGGTGGTGGTGGATGCCTGTGGTCCTGCCAGCTACTTGGGAGGCTGAGGCAAGAGGTTCTCTTGAACCTAATAAGCTGAGGTTGCTGTGAGCTAGGCTGATGCCATGGGTCTCTATCCAGGGTACAGAGTGAGATTCTGCCTCAAAAAAAAAAAAAAAAAAATAGACCCAAACATGATCCTAAGGTGGGAACTTTATACAGGTGCTCAAGGCAAGCTTTTGTCAGGAGGAGATTCAAAAACAAAACCAAAGACAAAAGTAAGATAACTTAAAATTTCATTGATGATCCAAAATATTCCAGTATTTTTCAACAGGCTCAATTTGAGCTAACTGGATAGACCCCACAATTCTCACTGAGAGACTTCTAGAATAGAATTCAGAAATAGGGTAAAATTCTATACACTGCTTGCCTTCCAAAGGAATAATATAGATTTCAGATAAAATGTTCCCTTACATATGTATAACATCTTCTGCAGTTGATGCAGAAGAAAAACTATACAGTAACTTCACTATAGTTAGTGACCTATCACTGTTGCACAGATTTATTAGTAAATGAAGACTGAGAAATGTCACAGATTTGTCCAAGGCCACATAAATTTGCAGACTGCATTCAAAGCCAGTATTGGCACTCTCAGCTCTATCCCCAATCCCTGAATATTTCAGTGAAAGCCAGAACTTCTAATTGCTAGAACCCGTATTTTTGTCTGCCAGCTTTCTCTGTCCACTTATACCAACTCTGCCCATGGCAGGCTGGAAGTGCCTCTTTCCCAGGCTGGTCCTCGTCTAAAGGCTGATGAGTACACACCCCAGGGCCCTCCCTCTCTGGGGCATAAATGCCAAGACGTATTCTGCATCTGTGCTCAGATGTCTCCAGCCAAGACCAAGCTGAGTTAATGACACTTTGAACTTGTTTGATAACAGATCTTCTATTGGCTCTCTTCTCAGGCTTGTCTTGTTCCTAGAATCATTCCTAAATAAACTTTTCCTTGTTTGAGGGTTTGTTCCTAAAGGGGGAGAAGCCTTGCTCCTGAGTGAACACAGCTCAGTATGTCTGATCATAATTGAGGGAGGCAAGGGCTGCACGTGGTGCCCGTTATCTGACAGAGAAGAGCAAGATGGGAAGGAGTGGACAGGAAGCCAGAGTGGACTCATTGAGCCTGAGGACACAGAATATGGTAGTGAGGCCAGGGGTCAGGTACTTAAGAGTATGAAAAGATACCCGGTTTTTGTGAGGATTTCAGGGCAGTAAAGCAGCACTTTCAACCAGAGAATCTGACTGATTCTGGGATCCTCTGCCTCTGTGATCAATCGTTGAGGGGGGACAGAAGCACAGAGAGGTGGACAGATGAGCATGAAAAGGGTCCCAGGAAGATGGAGAATGTGTCCGAAGGTGGTTCCTTCAGCCACTGGCAAGCTAGGGCTGACTTGGGGCCGTTAGATGTCACTGCTTTTCTGGGTCTGACAGGCGGAATGTCAGCAATTCCATACATTCAACATTATAGGCTGGGACTCAAAAATATCTTGTTTCCAGTCTTTCTAGAAGTCTCTAAACTTGCTTTTTTGCATAGCAGTTGGCTATCATAAAATATATTTACAGACAGTTTGGGTTTACATCTTGACGGACTACATGTTGTTGAAAATGTCACTTAATCTCTCTGAGTCTGATGTCCTCATCTATAAAAATGGGAATAACAAGACCCATCTCTGGGGGGTGTTAGAAGAATTAAATGGGACCACAAAAGTGAACTTCAGGTCTCAGCCTTCAGCACAGAGTATGTGCTCAATAATAGGGACCCAAGGCTGTCCAATATCACCACCACCATTCACATAGTGCTGGAAGACCTGGCCAATGCAATCAGACAAGAGATTGTCCCAATGGGGACAGAAGGGATCAAACTATCACTCTTTTTTGATGATATAATCTTACACTTAGAAAACCCCAAGGACTCAACCACAAGACTCCTGGAAGTTAGCGAGAAATACAGCAGAATCTCACAGTATCTCATGCTATAAAAATCAGTGTACACAAATCAGTAGCCTTCATATATACCAACAACAGTCAAGTGAGAATCAAATCTAAGATACAATATCTTCATAGTAGCATCAGAGAAAATGAAATAATTTGGAATAAATTTAACAGAGGATGTGAAGGATCTCTACAGAGAGAGCAACGAAACACTGAGAAAAGAAATAGCAGAAGATATTAATAGCTGGAAAAAACACACCATGCTCATGGCTTGAAAGATCACCATTATTAAAATGTCCATCCTATCCAAAGCAATCTATAGATTTAATGCAATCCCCATTAAAGTTCCAATGTCATACTTTAAAGATCATGAAAAAAATAGATCTACATTTTATATGGAACCAGAAAAAAATCCAAATAGCCAACACAAATCTATGAAATAAAGACAAGTCTGGAGGCATCACTTTTCAGGTTATAGTTTAAGTCTACAATGATCAAAACTGCATGGTATTGTCATAAAAATAGAGAATAGAGTAGGGAGGTGAAACCAGCCTGTATAACCATTTTATCTTTGACAAGACAAAAGTACACACTGGGGAGAAGAATCCCTATTCAATAACTGATGCTGGGTAAACTGGTTAGCCACATATAAAAGACTGAAATGTGACCTATGCCTCTTACCACTCACAAAAATTAACTCATGCTGGATAAAAGATTTTAATCTAAGACATAAAACTATAATAACCCAGAAGAAACAGTGGGGGGGAAACTCTTAATCTTACTGTTCTAGGGAAAGAATTTATGAAGAAAACCCCATTGACCATCGTAGTAATGAATGAGACACGATCAAGTTAACAGGTTTCTGCAGAGCTAAGAACACAACTAACAAAGCTAAGAGACAACTTTTAGAACAGGAGAAAGTATTTGTGTGCTAAAAATCTGAATTTACAAAGAACTAACCAGAATTTACAAAGAACTCGAGGAAATCAACAAGAAAAGAGCAAACAACCCGTTCCAAACTGGGCAAGAGATGTGGATGGAAGCTGTTCTCATATGGACAGACGCATGTCCAACAAACACATGAAAAAATGCTCTTCTCTGCTAATGTCAGAGAAATGCAAACCGAAACCACCTTGAGATGTCACCTAATCCCAGAGAGAATGGTCCACATCACAAGGTCCCAAAACAACAGGTGCTGGCATGGGTGTGGAGAGAAGGGAACAATTGCGCCCTGTTGGTGGGACTGTACAGCCTCTACAGAAAGAAAAAGTGGACCTTCCTTTTTTTTTTTTTTTCAGGTGAAATAATAACTTTAATATGAAGACACTTGGCACATACCACCTTAAGCAAATGATCAAAGTTAACATTAGAAGTTAACATGGTAAGTCATGTTGGTATCACGTACTCCTGCTATGATGCAAAGGGAACACATCATGTCTATGGTAATTTTCCCAATACTCAAGCTTCCATCTAACCATATAAAAATAGCCAACAAACACAAATTGAGGGCTGTTCTACAGATTACCTGACCAGTATTCCTCAAAACCATCAACGTCATAACAAACAAGGAACTGTCACAGACCAGAGCAGTCAAAGGAAGCACAATAACTAAATGCAACTGGGTTGGATTCTGAAAAGAAAAAAGGAAATTAATGGAAAAACTGGTAAAATAGGATTCAAGTGTGGAGCTTAGTTAATAACGTACCACTGTTAGTTTCTTAGTTTGAACAAGCATGCCCCTGTAATGTAAGATGATAAAGTAAAGAGAAAGTGAAACCATGCACTATCTGTGCAACTTCCCTATAAATCTAAAATTATTCCAAAATAAAAACTTTATTAAAAAATTTATTTTTTTTTCAAATTTGTACATGTTGTTTATTGAGTTTAGAATGAAGAAACAGAGAAAAATTTAGTGACCACATAATGTATAGACTCTGTATAGAGCTTATAAATTTAGTCACAATTTTGATCCTACAATGCCATTGCTAGATTTCTACCCAGAAGAAAAAAAAATACAGTTTACCATCAGGACATTTGCGCTTGAATGCTTATAGCAGCTCAATTCACAATCACAAAGGTGTGGAAACAGCCCAAGTGCCCTTCAACACATGAATGGATTCATGAATTGTGATGTATGTACACCATGGAATACGACTCAGCCATAAAAAGATGGGGATTTGGTATCTTTTATATCAACCTGGACAGATATGGAGAATGTCTTGCTAAGCAAAGTGTTATAAGAATGGAAAAACAAGTATCTCCATGTACTCAGTACTAAATTGAAACTAGTAGATGAATGATTGTGTGCTCACATGAGAGAAATATCAAATTTGGGGGTGGGAGTGTCCTTCCTACCCAGTGGGTACGTTGTGTGGGTATAAAGCACATGTCCTGGGAAAGAGCACAACCACAAGTCAGGTTTTGGCCTTATGAAAGCTCACTGATGTTTCCTAATTGTATGTGCCCTTATTTTAATCTGAAATAAAACAAATAACAACCATTCTGCTGTGGGGGTTCCTTCCAATTCTGACACATATCTGTAAGAAAACAGCAACCCAGATGTGGGGGACTGAAATATCATGAAATACAGCTAACAAAAATTACAAAGCGTCGATGATTTGTGATTTTTATGTATTCAACTATTCACATTAAGGGAAAAGCAAATTATTTGACTGGATTTGGAAACTCCATAGAATAATTTCCTTTTTTTAACATGTGGGAGAAAAAAGTCTCTGGATGGTTTAAGCCAAAGTTTAAAACTCTAGTTGTAAGATTTCTGGCATTAATAAAAAGTCAAGGGAGTTATTTGGGGTGAGGCAGGAGTTTCGTTTCAATCCTGCTAACATCAAAATGCCAAAGCAGACTAAATATTTGTAATAGAAAGTTCTAGGAATTTAAGAATTCCTTTGAACTCAGGCTTATGCACAAAATTAGATCAAAGGTTCTACAGGCTAAGATCTGATTTATGGAAGATAGGATTTTAAATTCAGAAAACCTGAGTGTATGGCCAGGTGCAGTGGCTCATGCCCATAATCCTAGCACTCTGGGAGGCCAAGGCAGGTGGATCACCTGAGCTCACAAGTTCAAAACCAGCCTGAGCCAGAGTGAGACCTCATCTCCAAAAATAGCTGAGCATTGTGGTGGGCACCTGAAGTCCCAGCTACTCAGGAAGCTGAGGCAAGAGAATCTCTTGAGCCTAAGAGTCTGAGGTTGCTGTGAGCTTGACACCAAGACACTGTATCAAAGGCTACAACTTGAGGCTCTATTTCAAAAAAAAAAAAAAGAAAGAAAACCTGGGTGTAACTCTGACACCTTCTTACACAGTAATGAGTCTCTCAGTGACAGAGATATATTCTGAAGAAGACGTCCTTAGGTGATTTTATTATTCTGGGAATATCATAGAGCAGCTTACACAAACCTACTACACAGCCAGGCTACCTGGTATAAGCAGTCTGTGGCTCCTGAGGCCACAAGCCCAGATAGCGTGTCACAATGTGTAGGCAGTGGTGAGTGTTTGCATGTGTAAACACATCCAAACACAGAAAAGGGTCAATAAAATATGGCATAAAAGGTAAAAACAGTACACCCTACATAGGGCACTTACTACAGGGAGCTTGTGGGACTGGAAGTCGCTCTGGGTTGGTCAGCAAGTGAGCCGAGAGTGAATATGAAGTCCGAGGATGCTGCTGTGTTCAGACTGTACACTAAATTCATTTTTAAAATGTCTTCCTTCAACAATGAATTAACCTTAGCTTACTATAACTTTGTTTGTTTTGTTTTTGTTTTTGTTTTTTTTTTAGAGACAGTCTCACTTTATTGCCCTTGGTAGAGTGCCATGGTGTCACAGCTCACAGCAACCTCCAACTCCTGGGCTTAGGCAATTCTCTTGCCTCAACCTCCCTTTTACTTTATAAAGTTTTTAATTTTTTCTAATTCCTTGAGTCTTTTGTACTTACACTTAACTTAAAACACACACTATAGAGTCAAATATCTTTTTTCTATAAGCTTTTTCTACTTAATTTTGCTACTTTTAAACTCTTTTGTTAAAAATTAAGACACAAACATACATATTAGCTTAGCCCTACACGGGGTCAGAATCATCGGTCTCACTGCCTTTCACCTCTTCATCTTGTCCTACTTGCAGTCACAAAGGGCGTCACGGGTGTTGTCATCTCCACTGATAACGATTCTTTCCTCTGGAGCAGTTCCCGACAGACCTGCCTGGGGCTATATGGGTAAGTATTTTATAAGTATGGGTACACTGCAAAATGATGATTGGAAGTACAGCCTAGGAAATCCATACACAATAGCATGGCCATTTCTTATCATTGACTGTCTCCCTACACTGACAGCCTCCTTACGTTGACCTAACTTGCATAGGCTGGACATGCACCACATGTACCTATCAGTACAGTAGGCCTCTTTCCGTATGCTGACCGCCTCCGTATGCTGACCAGTTTGTCCCAGTCCCTTGGGTGGGCACCTACAGAGGATCTGTTGTAACATGTGCTGTATACAGTTGGGTGGTCTAGACTTGTATGTGACCAGCAGTACAGGAGGCTTCACGCCAGCATTGGCACATACATGTGACTTCAGTGTTGCTCTGGGACATCATGATGGCCAGTACGCCCCTGGCCAGTAGGAACTTCCAGCTCCATTATAATCTGATGTGGTCGCTACCATATATTTGGTCATTGACTAAAGGGGCATCATGTGGTTCATGACTGCATAGAATTTCAGATAAAGCAATACAGGTTTCTGATTCCCAATTTACAGCCTATAACAGAAGGTGATGGCAGCCTTGCAGAGGCATGCACCTATCCGGCAGTCTGTCTCCTGGGGTCTGACACTTAGGGTTAGGGTTAGGCTCACCATGACATAGCCACTAAAGAAAATCCAGAATCCGTGACCTATTAGGATGTTTCCAAAGTGAGTGAGTTCTCCTGCCAGACCCCCACAGCCCAGAGAACTATGTCTTCCTATCTTAAGAATCTCCATGTGATCCCACTGCCTTTGGAAAAACCTGGTCATCCAAATTAGCAGGGATTGGCAAGCCTTCAATTTCTGCCCGACGGTGTTTTCCAGAATTTTCTCTGGATATTACAGCTGAGACTGTGCCAAGCAGCATCCACAGGGGGCTGGGCTGGCCCTGATGTGAGAGATAGTCCTAGTGAAACAGGAGGGAAGGCTGAAGAGCCTCAACTACAGGTTTAATGTTACCTTAGAAATGAAATTATTGTGACCTAAACATTTGTACTCTCCTATTAATCTGATGTTAAAAAAAGAATTTGTAAGTTCACCAATGTAAGCCAAGGATATGGATACAGAAACCTTCCATTCAAATTTACTTCTTCAAAAGAGAACATTTATGAGCCAACATCATTTAGAAATGTAATGGCAGATATGTAGAAAGAAAATTAAAATCCTGTGTCCCACTGCCTGCATTAATAGCAATAGTAACAAAGACAATCACAGTGTCCTTGGGGGTGAAACAGAGTGACAGAATTGGATAGTCTGGTCAGAAAGCTAAGAAATATTTAGAAGCCCTTGACCTCTGGCTTCAGGGCTGCCTGTCACACTGTGTAGTACGTGCTGGTCCATCCGATGATGCTTGGACATGTCTATTCCTCACCCAGCCCATGGTCAGCACCACTCTGTTTGGTGATGGAGCACCCCCGCTCACATGTACTCTTTCTGATACATTCTCCCTGGGTTAGCTCCACTTCTCAGGAGGATATATTTTCTTTCTGCGTGTTTGGGTATAAATGTAGTGAATGATGATGGGCACTCATTAATATTTTACTTTGCTGCAATTCTTAAATGTCCTTACTTACTGATACTTAAAGCTGTAACAAGACCTGCAAGCTATTTGGCCCTTGTGACGCTCTGATACCAAGAATGCAAAGTCAGGAAGCCCCAGGTCCACCCTCAGCTCTCCCAGGATGAGGCCGGGTGGTTAAACTGTGTCCTCTTTCTTGACTTCAGTTCCCAGAGGTCAGTGATGTTTCTCCTCTCCTGCTCTGACGTTCCCTGACTCCCCAGGTTCCTGTGCAGTCTGGGGAGAAGAAGAAACAGGCCTGGGTAGTTTGCACAGTGAGAGACAGGAGGAAGAACCTGAAGAGGATGGAACCTGGGGAGAAGGGAGGTGGGGAGGCCAGAGAGGCCCAGGTATGTGGACGCTCTTGCGTGGAGGCACAGAATGCTCAGGGGGCAGCAGGAGGTAACCTCCTCGGGAGGCGCCAGGAAGAAGGGGCGTGGGAGCCACCCAGAGACTAGCTCTGTCTGCTTCCCAGGTGGTTCCAGATGCATCTTGTCAACATTTATAGGACCTGGTATTTGCGGGGAGGTTTGGAAAGGACTTAAGAGAAGCAGTTGAGCCCATGATTATTTTAATAAAAGAATTACAGCCGTCCAAGTAAAGGGGGAGGGTTCCGAACTCCACACTAACCTACTTTGTAGGGGAGGCACCAAGACCCAGAGAAGGCCGATCAGCTTGGGTAAGGGCACATAGCTTGTTAGCAGGACACAGGGGCTGCACAAAATTCTAACTGGGAAGCAGAAAGACCATCCAAAGACTGAATTCCCCACTTCCAAATGAAGCCCCCTACTTTACTTGTGGATCTCGAATGCAGTCTGTTTTGTAAGACGGCATATAGGGAAAGCACAGTATGTAGAATTAAGTTAGTTCTGCTCAACCGATGGGTTTGATATACATAAAGTTTCAAATCTGTGACAGCCCTTCATCTTCCCATGGTGACCGGCGGCCACATCAGAGGAATCTCTCCTCTGTTGCTTTCCACGTGGTGAGACGCCAAGGCCACCGCCTGCTTCATCCCAGATGCAAAATAAGCAAACAGCTCCTCATTCGGCCTTTGGCCATATGGAAATCTTTTCCTTTAAAACCAGAAATAACAGTTTTTCTGGTTACTAGATGGCAAATAGTACAAGAAGGTAGAGAAAGGAGGGGGGGGAGGGAGGGGGGAGAGGGAGGGAAGCGAGAGTGAGCAGAAGAGGGAATGCGGCGGGGATGTCAGGCAGCCGTGGCATTTCTGAATATAATTAGGAAAAAAATGTTTTTATTTCCCAGAAGAATAGCATGGATTTCTTCAAGGAAGGCGCTCCCGCAGGCCTCCGGGTTCCCAGATACATACCGATCTGGTGCTGCTTCGCACTGGGAATTTCAGGCTGCTCCTTCCTAAAGAGGGAGCATCTTGATTCAGCATCTCCAGAGTAAAAAGAACCAAGCTGTCCAGTGTCAGGATGACAAGCCTTATGGACCAGAGGAGGCAGCACAGCCAGGCAGGAGTCAGCCGAGGGCCAATCAACGGGGGCGTCCTGCCGGCCCTGTCAGAGCTGCCCCTGGGTGCCCTGACCTCACCGGTCACCCAGATGCCAGACCTCCACCAGCGTCCTTCCCTTTATGGCCCTGCGTGGTCACCTGCCATAGGCTTTATTACTTTATATCTGCCCCAACAGTTTAACAAATAAAAAACCTGAAAAGCCATTCTGCACTCTGCTCATGAGGGACTGTGGTGAAGAAACGTCCCTTCTCTCTCTGTGGTGTGAAGGACAGACTGACCCTGTGCTGCACTCTGGTCCCCCCGGACAGAAAGGGTGGTGGGGGACTCCAGGTGAATGAGGTGAAGCCCCCAGGGGCTAGGCTGAAAGGCATGGGGTCCACAGGGGGGTGGACAGGAAAGAGGCCAGCACACCGGCCCTGGCCAGGGGAAGAGGAAGACCCCCGCTCCCCCCAGAAACATGACAGGAGGGAAGAAGTGGACATGGTGACTGGCCTCCCTGCACGGCAGCCTTCCACCTGCTCCCCAGTGTGCAAGGACCTCCCCCAGAAGGGCGAAGCTGCGTCCTCAAAGTCACGCTGGCCTCTGCAAATCTGCGCTGCAGGCACAGAGTGCTGAAAAGTCACCTTACATGCCTGGTTTTATTTTACACGTAATATGAAATTGATAATATCCACCTTAGAGCATCACGTAATGATGATATTATCTGGCAAGACACATTAACCAGCAGCCAGATTCAGGGGTCTTCCCCTCCCAAGACTTCCCCATTGCTTATTACAAACTGTCAGTGTTCCCACTGAAGCCTGTTCTTAATCTGGGTTACAGACCCACAGGAAAGGGCAGCTCGTAAAAACCCACCAGGCTTGTAATGTTGATTTAAACAGAGCCCAGCAAATTGGGTGATGCATTATTTTAAAATCTTTGAATTCTGAAGGAAAGAGAGATACTACTCTTCATTAGCTGGACTAATTTGCAACCAAAATAATTTTTCCAAAACAAAACAACCCATTATGCCCTGCTGGTTTAGCTGGGCACTTCAGGTATGGTCCTCCACCTACCCCCCCACCCCCACCGGCATGCCGCCTTCCTCACCGAGGCTCCCAGGAGGCAGCGTCTGCTCCTCGTTAAGGACAGGAAAAGAGAGAAGAAAAGCGGCTGCTGTTTGCTGTGGATGTCAAGTCCATGAAAGGTCACAGGCGCTTGTCTACATTTTTACAATGTGGTTCTGTGTTTTCAGGGTTTTCTGTCTCTTTTGGTTCCTGCTCCAAACTCCCCGGTTGCAGGCTGCGTTCAACCAGCGAGGCCTCTTCCCAGCTCCCAGGGCAGAGGCTGGAGTCTCCTCCGGGCCTGCCCAGCACACAGAGCTTGCTGACTGGCTCTCAACTCTCCTGTCTAATTACAAACAGTCCTGGTTTAGAGATGCCTCCATAGCTTGTGTGATAAGAGGACCACTGGTGTGCAAAACAGTGCTTTTTAAAAAGTAAAAGATAAAGTCCTATTATGTGAAAAACTAAAAATCTCCTCTAAATCCTAAAATGTAGAAATGAGACCTGGAATGTTTTCTAAAGTCGTAGACATGTGGGGAGGGGGAATTCCCCTCCCACAAAATCTCTGTTTTCTATAGAGTTAAAGAGAGAGGAGCAAAGATACAAGAAACATTCCTTGTCTTCACAGATAGCCTGCCTGACTTTTTCATTTCACGTCAATGAAAATCTTCCCAATGTGTTTTTGATGAAGTGGTTTAGATATTTAGAGATTCTGATTTTTAAGACCAATAAATTATCAATTAAAAAAAATTTTAAAAAACATTTTGAGAGAAAATCGAAATACAGGAATTATTTTTTTTAAATAACTCTCTATCGCTGTTCTCTGGGGTGCTCCACACCACTTGCCCTGCACTGGTGACAGAATTGACTGAATTTGCTCTTTGTTGGAGCTGGAAGTAGGGAAGTGAGGAAGAATTTAGAGTCGAAATTGAAATTTTATTTGAAATTTTTTTAAAAAGTAATGCCATTATTTAAATATCCTACACTAAAATAACAGGTTAGGGATTGTAGTTGCTCTGAGTTCACGTTGGACATACTGGTTTTGAGGGATCTGTGGTGCATCGTGGGGATGTCGAAGAGGTGGTGGGACAGGCAGGACACAGCGGCGGAGGCTTCAGGGGCACCCAGCTGCAGGCCATCAGAACAGGGCAGTGAAACCCGGCAGAGAAGATACTCAAGATCCAATTTGTCCCCCAATTCAGATGCCGGTGAATGTACTAACATCTAAATGAACGTTTCAAGAAAAGCATGGTCTAGCAAAGAAAACGCTCTGTGGGGCTGCCTTCATCAGCTTGGGCTACTGTGACAAAGAGCCCACAGACTGGGTGGCTGTCACAGCAAATTATACCCAGCAGTCCTGAAGGCCGGGAAGTCGACAACCAAAGTGCCTGCCGGTTGGGTTGCTGGTGAGGACTCTCTACCTAGTCTACAGGTGGCTGCCTCTGCCCTCCTTGCTGTGTGGCAGAGAGAGAAAGAGAGAGAGAGAGAGAGATTATCTCCCTCAAGTTGCTTTCTATAAGAACACTAATCCCACTCTGGAGGAATCCACTCTCATGATCTAATCACCTCCCAGAGGCCCCCACCTCCTGAACTCATCACATCGGGAATTAGAGCTTTAACATGAATTTGGGAAGAGACGCAAACATTTCGTTCATAGCAGGGACCCCACAGGTGATGAGGGAGAAGTGCTCCTGAAGCTCAGCGTCAAGGAAGACGTTGACACCCCAAGGGAACCCAGGATTGGCGTCTGATTAGGGTACAGGACGCGTGCCAGGTTAAGAAGAGGGAGAACCGCGCACGGCGGGGAAGGGCAGGAATTCATTTCAGGTGGCTGAGCTGAGACACAGAGAGGAGGGTGTAACAGCTGAAAGGGGACTTTAGATTTGGAGATATAATGACTTATTTTTTAATATAGGAAATATTTGAGATGTTTATCCAGAGATAAAGGGAGAGAATATTAAGCAGAGAATAAACACAGATTAATTAAATGGAGAATAAAAACAATAATGAAGAGGGTCGGAATTCTGAGAGAGAGCAGAGGAAAGGCTTTCTGGGGCAGGAGACAGGCCCATTTCACACAATGCACGGGGAGAAACGGGGACAGGTGACACAGGTGTAGATGGGCTTTGCTGCTTTCTAATAGCCACTGTTTGGGTTTGAGGTGTATCCCCCAAGAAGGCATCGAAGTCCTCACCTCCAGTAGCACAAGACAGGACCTCATTTGGAAATAGAGTCTGTGCAGATGACCACTTCAAGATGAGGTTATTAGGGTGGGTCCTCCACCAATGCGACCTTGTCCTTATAAAAAGGGGGGATGAGGACACTGAAATAGATATGCACAGAGGGTATGCTTTGGCAGGACACAGGGAGAAGAAGGCGTTTGTAGCCCAAGCAGGATCTGCAACTACCAGAAGTGAGGAGAGGAGCGAGCAGCAGACTCTCCTTCAGAACCCGAGGAGGCACCTACCTGTCGGTGCCTGGTCTCAGACCTCCGGCCTCCGGAGCAGTTTCCATGAGGGTTGGGTAAGAGACCACACTAAAAGTATTTAGTAGGCACTCTGTAAAAGTTTCAACTAGTTCCAGTTTGGATGATAACTGTTTCTCATTAAATATGTATAATTAGAGCCTTTATTGTTGGTTATATTAATTATCGTCATAGGAATAGGTGGGATACCAATCATATCCTCACCTAGCTAAGCCTTCTGGGCCACATTTCATTGGCTTGGGGAGGTCTTGGCTTCCCACTGGGGGTGTGCTATGCTGCACCCTGATGTGTGTGACGGTGAGAGGGCAGGGGAGGGGGCACAGGAGGACAATCCAAACTGCAGCCATGGCCTCCTGAGAAGAGTGGTTGGGGCATCCACCCTGGCCACCACGTGGTGAATGTGGAGACAGCCCCTTCAGGAGCTCAGACGTGGGAAAGGTGAGGCCCCGAGGGGCACACAGCCACGTTCCTATCAGAAAAAGGTAGCGATAGACAGCATTTTTTCAAAGAGAACCTTGCCAGCATGACAGCCACATTAGGTACGTTTGGTGGTAAAATGTTCTGGTTCTTGTTTAGCTGTGGGTATACAGCAGCCTACTTGGCATACAGTAGGCACGATGAGTTACATTAGCTAACGTGTGTGCAGTTCTGGTTCTGTGGCAGGCCTTGTTCTAACACACACACATACACACGCATACACACTTCTATGCTCTGTTAGTCCTCACCACACCATGAGGAAATCAATGTTATTATCCCACTTAACGGATGCAAAAACAGTGAGGCACAGAGTTACGTAAACAGCCTGCCCATGGATCACACAGATGATAAACAGCATCCTTCTCATTTACCGTTTCCCGTGAAAATTGGATCTGGAAAATCACCAACTGAGAGAGGAAACAAGAGAGAAAAGACCATTTCGGATTTGAAGTGCCTGTGGGATTTCAGCATAGATAGTTAGCCCGAAGGTGGCCACATAAATCTGTCATCAAGAGAAGGCCCCAAGACCAAGCTTGGAGATACGGATGAGTTTAGCCATTAAGGTAGTTATGGAGCATGTAAAACGCAAAAATGACACAGACAGAAACTGTCTGGAACCTTTAAAGGCATCCATAAGACCCCAAAGTGGAGAGCTACAAAGAAAGAGGGCAAATAAGTTAATTAAAACACACACACGAAGCTTAGATATTGGAGCAATCATTCATCCATATTTTACAGAATAAATTTTAAGAGCTCCGATTTTAAAGGTTGAAAGGCAAAGCATTGAAACATCTTAAAGAACATCTAGGAGAATACTTTTATGACCACCGGGGTAGAGAAGTCTTTCTTAAACAAGACTTTAAAAATGCAATCTATAAATGGAAAAAGAAAAAATCCCAGTAAAGTTGGCTCTGTAAAATTGTAATGAATATCGTAAACAAAGTTCTCAGACAAGCACAGAAGGAAGACATTTGTAAAGCATGAAAGAGGATACGGAGAACTTGTTACACACCAGTAAGATAAACTAAAAAAACAAAAAGAATACATATAGAAAGGGAAAGTTGAATATCTATAGGACCCGCAAAATTCTAAGCCTTGTGATAAAACAGAAAAGTGGGAAGTAGAAGCACAAGATCCCTTTCCAATTCTATCAAACTGGCAAAAATTTAAAAGCCTGGTAATTTCAAAAGTTGAAGAAAATACGTAGCAATGAGAACATTCATATGTTACTACTATAAAGATAAGTTGGTGCAACCAATAAGGAATTGCTTGATTATTTCTAAGAAAGCAAAAAATATGTAGATACAATGGCCTACCAGTTCAATCCCCAATGTCCACAACTTGGAAAAGACCACACATATTGGGTCAGGAGAAATATTGAGACTGTCTTTATGACATTGTCT
>CAUYQV010105524.1:0-32761 GCA_963574575.1 Galagoides demidoff | reverse complement strand
TTTTCTGATGGCCCTTCCCTTTCCAAGGATAAGAGATTCATCCCATTCCACATTTGAAAACAGGGGCTGGTAGAAGTCAGCGGCTAAATGTATGCAAATTCATGTTATTACAGGGTTAACAACCCTTCTTTTTTTTTTTTTTTTTGAATAAAAATTTATTTCTTTACATCTTTTGTATTAACCTGGATGGAAGTGGAACACATTATTCTTAGTAAAGCATCACAAGAATGGAGAAACAAGAATCCTATGCACTCAATTCTCATATGATGACAATTAAGATGGGTGAAGGGGGTGGGGAGAGCTGAGAAAGGGAAGGAGGGAGGGGGTGAGGGGACAAGGGGTATGGGACACCTTTTGGGGGCAGGAAACAAGATAAGGAGGGTCCTTATCTTATAAAAGCAATCAATGTAACCTGGTTCTGTGTACCCTCAATGAATCCCCAACAATAAAAAAAAGAAGCCGCTTTTAAAAAGTAAGTTGTATCATTCTTTCTTTTCATTTGTCATGGTGATTCAGGAATTGGAAGGAGGATGAAATAAAGTGATTTTCTTTCCACAAAATAAAAATAAAAAATTAGCAAGCCACTCCGAGTGGCTAGCTTGCACAAGGGTTTGTAGCTGGTAAGAATCAAAACCAGGTTTTGAATGAGTTCACTCTGAATTGGCAGTTCTCAATGTTGGCTATACATTTCAGGCACCTGGTGAAATTATATAACTCCCCAAATCTAGGCCATATCCCAGATCCATTGAATCAGGCGTGGACATGCTTTTTTAATTCCTTGGGTGATTTCATTGTGCAGCCAAGGTTGAGGACCAATGGTCTAAATCCAATAAGTGGCATATTTTGCTGGGTCCCCAGGTCATTTATGGAATCTGCAGACTAGCTCATCTGAGCAACGTTGAGAGTTTGTTAAATATGCAGTTGCCTGGGTGGGTGGGGAACAAGCATCTCTCTAGATGATTCTGAATGTTCAGTAGGATTTAGGACTCACCATCCTACATGTGTGTAGAAACAAGGGACGCCAACTTGGACATTGCTTTTCAAACTGTAATGTGCACACGAATATTGGCGGGTGTGGGCAATCTTGTTAAAATGCAGATGCTGAACAGGACTAGGGGAGGCCAGAGAGTCAGCATTTCTTACTTTTTTCTAGAGGATACCGCTGCCTGGGCCACACTTTGAGTAACAAGGGTCTAAGCCTCTGGTGGACACTTCAGGACTATGACCTAGGGACTTAGGTCACCTCTGTGCTTTTTGTGTTTTCTTGTGTGTCATCAGCAAAATGGCTCAAATTCTGTGACTCTAGGATTATAAACTATAACCAGTACTTCACTGGCATTTCAGTTCACTTGGGTAAATAAGCCTCTATTCTCTCTTTGTTTTGATGGTGGCTTCCTTGGTTCTAAACCAGACTTCCACCTCCTTCCACACAGGGCACCTAAGTGTCTTGCTTCCTCAGTTGATCTCAGTGACAACTATGTGGTCAATCAGTGTTGACATTCCACTGAAGAGGGGTGGGGGCAGAACCCCACTGTGGTCAGTAGGCAGTGGACAGGCCAGCCATTCCTCTCTTCTTCTAGACATTTCCATGTCTTATTTCCGCTTTCTCCCATAACTGACCTTGAAGGAAATGTTGGGGGCTATAAACATAGAGAAAGCTCAGCCAGGCAGGCCTGGGAATGGATCAGAACAGGTCAGTCAGCAGGCCAAGGCCAGGTGGGTTCAGTGGGTGGCTGCCCAGCTGGGCCACTGGCCTCAGAGACACTGCCCTTGGTGGTGTCTAGAGCCCCATTCCTCTCTTCCTGCTGCTCCTGCAGTCAGCGTGTGCATGGGAAGCCCTCCCTACTCTTCAGCTGATTGTAGAATGAAAGCTGCATGATTGGCCAAAGACCAGAGCAGTTTCTTTATCAGCCCTGGAGATGCTGAGCCTCCCTGCCTGACAGGCGCCTCGAGTTTGCAGGGCTCCTGTGCTGCAGCAGCCGAGTGAACTGGTTCCCAGGCAGGGGGAGAAGAAGGCTGGTGTCTGTCTCTTTGTCTGCCAGTATGCCTTGCCATGAAGTGCCAAGAAGGGCACCCAGGGGGTTCCAGGAACTGCCTTTCAAAGTGAATCCTTCCAAGTAAGTTATTTTTTTCCCCAGATCAATGTGAGGTCACAAACAACTAGGTTACAGTGTTTGCATTTGTTAGGTAGAGTCCCTCTTGTAGTTGTGTCCTGTACCCAAGAGGTGTGCCCTGGACACTTACATTGTGACCATTCAGTGGGAGCACCAACACCAGTCCCCCTTCCTCTCCCATATTCCTCCTCCCCCAACTTGAATTGAATTGAGTTTTTCTCTTCTGTGGCATATATTAAATCTTCTACTGGCTTCATATTAGAATTGATTACATTGGATACTTGCTTTTCCATTTGTGATCCTTTACTAAGAAGAATGTGGTTCAACTCCATCTAGGTTAGCACAATAGATATACAGTTTCCATCTTTTATATGGCTGCATAGTATTTCACAATATACATAGCTTGTTAAGCCATTCCTGGGTGAGTGGGCATTTAGGTTGTTCCCACATCTTGGCGATTATAAATTGAGCTGTGATATTTGAGTAAAGTAGTAGGCTTGGACCAGTCAAAGGGGCACGTAGGAGTACCCTGTTTTTGGTCTGGCCCTGAGAAAAGTGGATAGAATTTGAGTCCCATTATTAGCCATTATGTGAGGGAATGGCTGCAATGGCGCCGGCCCCCCAACCTGCACTTGCATTGTGGGGGGCACATGCCAGCCCGGCAGGCTGTGTGTGGAGCTTGCTGTCTTCTGAGGAGAAGCACTGTCAGAAATTAGGGACCCTCTGAGAACTTGGGAAGATGGATATTCATGTTTGCTATTGCCCAGTATGTGGAATTGGGCAGACATTCCGGAAGGTGGCTTGGCAATTTTTATTAAAAGCCTAAAATCCTGAAAGCCCAGATCCCAGTGACTCCACTTCTGAAAATTTAACCTAATCATCACAAATGGCTATCCAAATTTCTGTTTATCCCATGGTGACTTATAGAATAAACTTGATAAAGAAAAAATTACTTAGATATCTAGTAATGAATGGCCAGTTAAGTACATAATGGTCTATATATATGATGTGATGTAATGCAGACCTTAATGATAATTTTTTTGAAGTAGATTTTTAGTATTTCTGAAGGAATACACGTGAAAGTGGTAAAAAAGCTTGATAGCATAAAATATAATGTAGTGAAAAGTAAATCTCAATCTCTCCCTAATTTCCTGCTACCAGTATAACCACTATTTAGAGGTTCTTGCACGTCCTTCCAGAGATAGTCAACGCTTACACAAGGATGTATGTTTCCCTGTTGCTTTTACACAAATGCAAGCTTATATTCATACTGCTGTGTGCCACGTTATTTTCTGCTAACTATCTATCTTCAAGATTGTTTCCTATCAGCTCATGAGATCTGCTGCTTTCTATTTTTGTATTTGAATACCAAGAATGATATTTTAGCAATATTTATTGACACGTGAAATGCTTACAATATTTTTCCAAGTGGGAAAAGACTCCACACAGTTTTTCTAATATCATTTTTTGTTGTTGTCATAAAATAAGGGGGACATATTTCCATATATATACCTAATAAAAATAGTGGGATCATGTAGAATTATAGGTCGGAATATAAACAGTAATTATCTCTGGAGGGTGGGATTAGAGATGCTTTTTTATTTTCTTCTTTGTGATGTCTTATTGTATCTTCCAAATTTTCTGTACTGAACCTTAAAACAAAACCAAGCAGATGTGGGATCCAGGAGGACAGGCTCCTGCCTATCTCTGTGGATCCAGACTGCTGACTCCCTAACCAGGTTCATCTGCTACTTCCTAGGGAAAGCCATGGCTCTGGTGTCACTTAGGATTGCTGGTGGCACACTGGGGTTCCTGATAAGGGGTCCTCAGGCCCCTGCTTTAGAGTCATGCAAGGTGGCAGGGGCTGCAACTACTAAATCTGATAATTGCGATAGTGGGTCCTGGGGATGTGTATTCTTAACCCTCTGGCTCAGAAATGAAACATGCTAGTTGCGGTGTGCAGCGATCACAACCACAGTTCCTATACATGGCACACTACTGGGTGTTCTTTCATTTCTTACTAATGAACATAATTCCTTCAAGTTGGTTTCAGTTTCAATATTTTATATTTATAAAAAAAATGCAAACCAAAAATTTAATATGAAGTGATAAAGCTTTGCCATATCAATAAAAATTTAAATTTGAAATGGGTTCCCCAAATTCGATTCTGAGGTGCTTGGCAGTTTTTCTGAGAAGTATTTTTAAAGCCAGCTCTATATCCAAATTCTCTAACAATGATCAAGTCTTCTGAACTTGATGACTCTTTGAATTTATCATACTCTGTATTTATATAGACTCCCACAAGAATCCGCTATTAGTACAAATTATTTCAGGCACAAATGTGAAAAATATTGAGAATGAAGCGAATGATGCTTACAGACTCAAGTCAGGTCACAGAACAGTAACAGGTGTAGACAAAATTTTGTTTGCAAAGTGAACAATGCCTAAAGGCCTCGTTCCCACCAAAGGACATCCTGTTTGAATGCCTATAGGCATTATTCGTAATCCAAAGGTTAAAAACACCTAGGAGGTTATCATGCTCCTTAAAGATTGAGAAACTTTGGGGTAGATCAGGAATTGGCAAGCTGTTTTATAAAGAGCCAGATAGTAAATGTTTGAGGCTTTGCTGGCACCACTCAACACTGCTTTTGTAGCATGAACACAGCCACAGATTATACATAAGTGAGTGTGCATGGCTGCATTCCAATAAAACTTTATTTATAAAAATAGGTGCCAGGCCAGATTTGGCCTGCAACCCATAGTTTCAGACCCTATAGTTTAAATTCAGTGTAGATTGACATATTACTGTTAAAAAATTAATCAGAAATTGTAGAAGTTGCCTTGAGCTTCTTGTATTTGGAGAAGCAGTTCATAGTGTAAATGGCTACAGTTAACTGAGTGCTTATTATATGCCTGACACTTTTCAGACACAACCTACACCTTAAAACAACACTTTACAGTAGCCATTATCTGTTATACCAACAAGGCAATTGAAAGGCTGATGTGATTAGCCCAAGCTTAGCTGGTCAGTAACTGGGGGTGACCAGCATGTGTAGCTGGGGGGAACATTGTGCTGCTACAGTCCTGTTTCTCTCTATCCTTTGGGAGAGAATGATTTCAAGACCTGTTTCCAGAGTATCAGGTGTCCACAGGTCCCTCCAAATCCCCTAGCTAAGGAGGAATAGCCACAGCTCTGCTCTTGGTGGTGCCACAAATCCTGGGGTCCCTCTGAACCTCACAGATGCCTCGGCCCATTGGAGTCCTGTCAGGCCTGCCAGGTGAAATGGACAGTGCCCAGGATAGGCTGGCTGAATTCATTTTCTTGAAGGGCAGGGGAGTGCTGCTGGCATAGAAACTTGCCACTATGCTGGACAGTTGTGAGTCCCATTGCTCTGAGCCCTGAGTCTCCCCCTACTGTACCCAAGAGCCTTTAGACCCAGATTGAGGACAGAAGATTTCCTGGTGGCCCTCCTCCATGACGACACACATTTCCAGATGTCTAGTGTTAAACAGTCATCTTTGTAGAGCTCATGGTGCCAGGCTGGTTCCCCATCTGTCTGCAGACAGGGCTGGCCAAGGTGACAGTGGCAGTGGCAGGCAGAGGGGGGCCTATTGCTGATGGGCTTTTTTCTTCCCTCTCCCTTCTCCCCACCCCAATCGGCCTGAGCCTCAACCATGTCCTGACTGGAGGGGACGTGGACTCTCCCGTGCCAGATTCAGCCTCAGAGGCGGGTGGTTCAGCTTTGTGGCTTTGCCAGGTAGCAATACAGGCAATGTCAGTCCCCTCTGAGGTTAGGTATCCTCATACGAATACCAATGGCTAACATTTATAGAGAGCCTAGTGCGCCTTGAGACGTTGGTCCCTACATAAAATCTTGAAGGCTTGTGGTGCTCACTGGGCTGAGATAATGGATATAAAATGGATAAATGGATATAAAAACCAGAACATGGAACTCTGTACCCAGAACATAGTAACTGCTCAACCAAACAGAGGCTAATTACACAATAAGCACCATGATTGCAATGATCAGAAATCCCCACAGCCATCCTCTGAGGTCAGAATTTTCCTATTTTTTACAGATAAGAAAAGTGAGATTCACACAGCTCTAGGCTTCTGCCCAGGGTCAGCAGGTCTGTCTGGCTTTCTGCATTGTAAAGTCAGAATATAAGGAGACCCAGGGCTTCTGGAAGGCTTGAACTGTCCCCATCCCAGGGCCTGCAGAAAGCCCTTGACAAGTTGTTCTTCATTTCCTTCTGTCATTTACAAGCCTTCTGCTTGCCCACAGACCAGTGAGTGGCCAGTTCCCCAAGCTCGCAGCTTCACACTTTCTGCTTATCGGTCAGTAAGCTGCTTATCTGCCTCAGGTGGGCAGGTGGCTGCAGATTAATGAGACCTTTTGTGGCCTTGGTCCTGGCTCTTTAATCCACACCCCAACCCTTTCTGCTCTCCTCCTCTGTCTCTCCAAGAAGGTGAGTCACCTTCTTTGGGAGAGCTGACCAGGCTCAAAGAGGTGGCTGAGGCTGGTGTGTGGCAGCAGCTTGGCCATCACACCCCAAACTACTCCAGGGTAACTCCCGCCCTAGCCTCTCTATCTTAGTGATGGTCCTGTAAGCCACAGACTTAGGAGTCACTCTGACACTGTCTTCCCCTTGCTTAGTCTCCACCTCCCTCCTCAGCCTTGTGCAGCCTCGGTCTTATTGCTGTGACCCAAGCATCTCCTGAATCTCCTCTCTCTCTGCACACTGCCCCTCCATCCTCTCGGGGCTCACACCGCAGCTTGCTAGCCAGATCTCCCCTAGTCCTTTGGGTGTGTTCTCTGCAGTCATAGTAACAGAGTCATGTCATTGCTTTGAAATGGAAACTGGATTGTGTTCCCCTCCCCGCTCCAGACACTCCAGGCTTCTGGCCGCTCTTAGGACAAATGCCAACACTCCTGACGTGGCAGAGTGTGGCTCCTGCCACCTCCTTGGCCTCCCAGTGCTGTAGAATTTCCACTCCCACCACCAGGTGCCACGCTCCCGAGGACTGAGGACCCCGTGCAGCTGCACCTTGCACTGTTATTCATTCTTGCAGCTCGCAGTAGGCGGTGTTGAGTTTGCTCACTGCAGCATCCCTCCTGTCAGCAGACTGTAAGGCACAGGGGTGCATGGGTGTCCTGGGCCAGCTTGGGCTTTGCACCTGCAGGGCTGGAACCTGGAGCTCCTGCCCTGGCCACCAGCACCCCAGCACCATCACTACTCTGATGGGACATGTGACTTGGGATATTCCAGTCTGGAGACAGAAATGCTCTAGGGGAATATGTCCCTCCAGCTGACAGTCCTTAGTGGGAATTGCTTCTGTCCTCTTGCCCCTTTGGTACACCACAGACAGGAAGATGGGAACGCTACCTCCCTTTCCCTAAGGTCTCTCCATGTTCATCTGGTCCTCTCTCTCTCATTGTCTCTTTCTTTACCCATCTCTTTGTGCAGAATCTGGCCAATCCTAAGGTTTCTTTTTCCAAGCCACACTGCTAAGATTTCTTACCCAGTTATGCTACTGGGACTCGTTAAAGTTTAGACTAGAGCCAGACAGGCCTTGGGTCAAATCCCAATTCTGCTGCTCATATGGCTATGGGACTTAAGGTGACTTATTAACTGTTGCAGACCTCCATACTCTCAGCTGACAAATGGGAGGGGTAATCCTTATCATGTAGGATTTTTATGAGAAGTAAATGAAATTATGTATATAAAGCAATTAGCTTAGTCCCTAGCCACGTAGTAATCACTCAATTAATGTGAGGGGGAAGAAATAATTATGATTTTTTGCTCTACTCAGGAAAGCTATGAGGAATCCACAGTCCCATTATGGCTGTGGGTCACAGCCTTGGTCCTCTGATAGCACCACCTGGAGATCTTTTAAAAATTCCAGTGGCTGGGCTATGCCCCCAGCCAGATTATCAGCGAATGGTGCCCTATGCTTGGTCATTTTTGAAGCTGATTTCTCTGGGTGGCTAAGGCTGTGAACCTGCATCATGGCCTCCCCTACCTCTTTCCAACCGAGCACAGGCCCTTGGAAGAGATAGGTGTGGAGTAGGGAGCTAGATGTTTGCTGGGAAAGTGATCATTGACTGGGCCCCTGCTATGTCACTGGCACTGTGCTTGGTACTTTATCCACATGTTCTCATCTGATTTTCACCATGAACTTGTGATGCAAGAGTTACAGTTCCTGTTTCTTATATGAGCTTCAGGAATGGTGAGCTACTTGCTTAGGATGAGGCATCCATTGGCTTAAGGATGAGGACTAGGAGACAGGTTGCAGAGACTGGGGCTGGACACTCTTACATCTCTGTCCTGTGATGAGAACACTGAGTGTCCTGCTGTCACCACTCTCTGCCCGAGGGCTGGCTGCCACACCCGTCCACCTGTGGTGTTTAATGACCCTGCCTGCTTGTGGCTTGCCAGGCCCTCCCCAGCGAGGTGCCACCTGTTCTATCATGTGCGGTTCATGCTGTTTGCTTATTGGAGAGGTTTCAGTACCTTGCAAAGACTCCCCGTAGTTGGGAGGAGAAGCATTCTCTGACTAGAGATGGGAACTTTATTTTTTTAAGTCACCGTCAATTTCCAGGTACTCTGTTGGGTTGGGAAAAAGTGATGGGTTGAGTGGGCACAGAGAGGGAAGGATTCCTTCTTGCCCCACTGTGCAGGTGGATTAGAGGGAGAATTCTCCAGAGCTTCTGTAACTTCACTGTGTGTGTGCAGCACTGGAGAGCTGGTCTAAAATGCAGACTCTGACTTGGTAGGTCTAGTGTAGGGCTGGAGATTCTGCACTTCTCCCAGGCTCCCGGGGAGGCTGGCTGGCAGCCACACTTGGGCTTAGCAAGCCTTAGCTTCCTGTGAGGGGGACCTAAGTCTGTTTCTGTCCTCTGCAATGTTTAGTTTGGGAAGCATCATGGAATAGTGTAGGAATATGAGTTCGAGCCTGGGCTGAACTCTAATTTACCTTTGTATATGTTGTGAGCTTTGTTTTTGTCCTCTATAATTAGAGGGGTTTGGATCATGGAGCTTCCAAGTTCCCCTCTGGTTGGAACATTCAACTATTCTGTCAGTTGTAGAGGGTAGATTAGAGGGAGCATGGAGTGAGGAGGATGGGAACTAGTGGGATGTGGGAATTTTTAGGAACATCCATTGCATAAGGCTGCCATTATTTTAAGATTACTGGGTCTGAATCCTGAGAGGCTAGAGGTTGAGGGAGATGGGCAATGAACTTGCTTTGTGCTATGTGTCCAAGAGCCCAGGGTAGGCTGTGAACTTCTGGCAGAAGGGACAATGGCTCCTGCTCCTTGACTCTCACTTGGTTTCTTCAAATGGCAGGAGTGGATTTGGCGGAGCGTGTCTGGGGATGTCTGCGTTCTGCAGCTTCCCCAGATGAGCTGGCTCAGGCCAGGTGCTGGGGGACACAGACAGGAGCAAAGCATACTTTCTGCCCGTAAAGAGCTTCCAAAAGAGAATGATGTGTCTTTCAGAACCTGGAGGTTGGAATCCCTCTCACTGCTACTGTGTGTCCAGCAGCTGGAGTCTCTGTCTATGGGCTGCATCTCCTGATGTTGTGACAGCCTCTTGGGTCTGTCTGTACTTACCCACCATCACATCTCTAGGATGTCACCTGTTTCTGCCGTGCGGTTCTCCACTAGTCACTCCACCAAACCAGTGCCTTGGATCCCTGAATACTGACCACATGTGGTCTCAGCTCTCCCACTCTCCCGCTGTCAGCTGAGACATAGTGATGATGCCATGTTTTACTTGGTGAGGTTGGGTCTCTTCACCCTTCTTTGCAAAAGATTTTACACATGGGCTGGCTGTATCCATCCTTCCCAATTAGACATGGCTATCTGCAAATGGAGAGGGCTTGGGCTCCTATTTGCCAAGGGCTCTTGGCAGAGCAGGGATAGACCTTGGCTGGTTCAGAGAGGGCTGTCAGTTGGTTGTCACCTCTGCTGGGGAGCTCATGAAGCTTGGAGACAAGAGTCCTGGTGTTGACAGTCATGCTGCCTTTAGGTCTGCAGTCCTTCCAGACCAACAGAAGCTCTCGAAACTGTGAAATGCAGTTACGCGACAGTTCCAGGGAGGCTCATGCCTTTATTTTTATTTTTTATTTTATAGACTTAATTTCATGAAAGGAATATAATTTAATTATAGAGAAATCTAGAAAATACTGGAAGAGAAATCAGTGGTAACCCTGTGACTCAGAGAGTACCACCATTAGTGTAATGTATGTGAATATCTGTGCACGGATGTGAGTGTGTGCTCACGCACGTGTGCTGTGTGTCTTTTCCTTTTCTGCACACAGACATTGAATAAAATACATATTCAGTAGTTCAACACCCCCCCCCCCATACAGCTCTATTCACATACGTATCTTACTCATATATTTAAGTGAGAATGGTCTTGAGCAATCTGGTCTTTTGACCCATTTTTTTCACTTAAAAATATTTCTTAAACATCTTTCCAGGTCGTTCCCTGTCTAGCATTTCCATTACTCTGCAAAGCTCATTTCCCCTTCTTGCTTGCTTGCTTCTTTTCATGTAGCTTGTGTATTATGCTATTTCATCTGGTTAATTCAGAATTTAATCCATTTGCCCTGAGGCCTCATGGCACAGGGGCTGAGTGTGCATTGATAAAATGTGAATGAGTGTAAGGAAGACGCAGGCCAGGCCTTCTCAGCTTCTCGGCCCAGTTGAGCTCCCTCTGTGCGTTTTTGGCCTGGCTTTGTTAGGGAAGCCTCAGGTATGAGAGACGGGGCAGAAGCCAAGCGAACCTTGTCCTGTCAGCAGCGATGGCAGCCGCCACATCCACGAGCAATTATAGGTCACCCGCTGTGGGGCGTTCCAAAGGCCTGAGGGACAAAACTCTGCTATAAGTAGAAACCATCAGAAATCTGTAATCTTCACAACAGAATCCTTGAACATAAGTGCATGTATGCGCCGCCGGGCACTAGCGGACTGTGGGACAGGCCGGGAAAGCTGCCTCTGTGGGCAGGTGCTCAGGGGTAGGGCTGGATGGGGGACCCTACACCTGAGACTTTCTTTTCAACCTGGATGAGTCACTTAAACTCTCTAGAGACAACTGAGACTTCAGTTGTCCTCATGGAAAGGTGTGAACAGTGCCCGTTTGGTAGGGTTTTGAGAGGAATGACTGAGATTACACGTGGGAAGCCCTCAGCACAGGGGCTCCCATGTGGCCCACAGTGGGAAAGTGGCCACCACCGGCGCGGTTTTAAGGCTTGCACAGGTGGAAGGAAGGCAGTGCTCCTGGTGAGTGTGTGTGTGTGTGTGTGTGTGTGTGTGTGTGTGTGTGTTTGCGCTCCCAAGGGACCTTTCCTTCGATGAACTTAAAATACTTTATGGAGTTATTTTCATTTAATGTCTGTGTGGTGCTCAGGGACGCGATGGAGCCCAGCTCCTAAATTCAGACCCAGAGAAGCAGCAGCGTGTCATAGAGACTGGTGGGAGGAGCGTCAGAGCAGCAGTGTGGAGACCAGGTCTCCTGCTTCTGAGGCTGTATGGCTGTGTGACCCTGGCCAGCCCCCTGCTCTCTCTGATCCTCCATTCCCTCAACTTGGGAGGGAAGAAGCCACTGGTTGGACCACCTTGTCCCTAAGGTCACCCAGACCCTCTGTGACTCTAAGTAAGGCAATAGTGGCTAGGTCTGTTGCCCCTCCTTGGATGTCACCCTCGTTCTAGGTGGAAATTTCTGAGATCAAGTGTAGATGGTCAGGCCAACACCTGTCAGCACCCAGGAGAGCCTCAGCAGCTACCTAGATCTGGCAATAGCGAGGATGAGCTGAGGAGGAAGCGCAGAGATAACGACCGTGTCTGTCCGTCGCTGTTGTTGTGTACTTTTTTTTGCTCTAAGTGTAGTTGAGTTTGAATTATTTATGATGATATTTCCTAGTCACTGGGGAGATGAATGAAGGCTTAGTAATCAGAGACCTTGCACAGCCTTCTCTTGGCTAAAGTCTACTGAGATATCAATCCATGGAGAGCACCAGGACTTGAGAGTTTCAGAGCTTGTCAGCAAGATGAGCAGCAGCCAGCAGAGTCCCAGCAGGTAAAGTGGCAGCCAGCTTGCAGGAACAGAGTGAGGTGTTTTGTTTTGTTTTCTAAACATAAAAGGATGAGTGAGTAGAGAATTAATACCTTAGCTCTGGCCCCTTAGACCTTTCAAGTGGATAACTTATCCCCTACTTTCTCCTTCCTGTCTCCCTGCTGATGCCATGAGAGGTGTGGGACACCTTCCCCAATTGCTCCTGAAGCCACAGTTACCATGAGCTCAGCTGCACAGAGTTGGCTGTGGGAAGAGACAAGATGGCATAGAGATGCTGGTAGCTCAGGCTGCAGAATGGACTGGGAGAGGGCATATAGCCAGGAAAGGGTAGACACACACACACACACACACACACACACAAGCACATATGCGTGCACAATTTGAAGCAATGGAACTTCAGCTCTGATAGCTGGGAGCTGGCACCAGCATGAGGCTGTCAAGGGCAGCTCACTGAAAGTCAAAACATTGTGCTGTGACAAAGTGAGATGCCAGCAGCTGTAATCTTCATCCTCACGAAAGACTATTCAGAAAGCCCACACAGCAAGGAACAAGTGGCCAAACATTATGAAGGCATGATCTTAGGTTGTGGTGAGGAAAACTAAGACTGTTCTGAGGAAATGCACATCTTCATTAGAAACAGTAGAATGGATTTCAAAGAAGGTTGAGAAATATCTTTTATTTTAGAACTATAATCTACTCAGGCCTGAGCTGGAAGAAATCTCTTGTACCAGTTCTTCTAGACATACCTGCATGCAATGAACAGTCACCATGTTGGCCAGGTGTGGTGGCCCAGGCCTGTAATCCTAGGACTCTGGGAGACCAAGGCGAGAAGATCATCTGAGCTCAGGAGTTCAATCAGCCTGAGCAAGAGGGAGACCCCTCATCCTCTAATAAAAATATAAAAATTGCCAGGCATGGTGGGTGGTCCATGCCTGTAGTTCCAGCTACACAGGAGGCTGAGGCAGGAAGATCATTTGAACCCAGGAATTTGAGATTGCTGTGAGCTAGGTTGAGGCCACAGTACTTTAGCCTGGGCAACAGAGTGAGACTCTGTCTCAAAAAAAAAAAAAAAAGAAAAAAGAAAAGTCTCCATCTTTCAATGTTAAAGGTGGTTATGTGACTTTCCCATCTTATCAAATCTTGTCACATTGAAACCAGCAATTTTGTATTGCTTGTAGCTAAGGCGAATATTCTATAAAGCAGTATTGGAGGCCCCAGGATCAGCTTTGCTGCTGGAGGCAGAGCAGATGTGTTCCTCCAGATGTCTGGCTATTTGCAGGAGGCAGAGGCCAATTATAGCAAGAATGGGAGGAAATTCAGTAGCAGCTAACCTAAGTTAGTGACCAAGTGTGTGCAGAAATCTATCATGTAGAATTGTTCATGGGTGCCCACGGAATGGGACAGAACCTCTGAGATATGTCTAGAGTCTCATTTCTCACTTTGACTTTCAAAGGGGATGAAGCCTATTGCCTCTTGTTAAGGCGGGGGCACTGGGGGGGGCAGGGAAGACAAGCTGTCAGAGGGGTTTCCACGTGCCTGCATCTCTTACCTACTTTGGGGGAAGCCTTGTAGCCTGGTCTCTGAAGACCTGTGCCCTTTGAAGGTCATTGTCATCTGTGATTTCCTCCCAGAGGTCTTAACTGAGAAAGGATGACTGCCATGTGTAGATGAGGTTTTGATACAGCAAGGAAAGAGGTTTCTATCTTTGAACAATCGGAGGTCTGTCTGTGCCTTCAGCCTCTGGGCAGTACTGAAGCTGCCCCATTTTCCCACCATTTTGTTGAATCAGAAAAATTTTGTTCTACGTACCTCCCCCACACTGATAGGATAGCTATCTATCTGTCATCATTCATGGAAGCACATATATATACACACACATATATATTTGTGTGTGTGATTTATTTTTAGGAATTGGCTTGTGCAATAGGGAGGGCTGGCAAGTCTGAAATCTGTGGACAGTCTGGCAGGCTGGAAACTCAGGCAGGAGTTGACGTTGTAGTCTTGAAGCAGGATTTCTTCTTCTCTGAGAAACTTCAGTTTTTGCTCTTAGGGCCTTCATTTAATTGGATGAGGCCCGTTCACATTATCGAGGTAATCTTCTTGTAGATGTTAATCACATCTGTAAAACTTTACCCACACTGCCCAAATTTGGCTTTATTAAATAAGTGGGCGCTGTAATCTAGCCAAGTTGATGCATAAAACTAACCATCTTATTGCCTGACCGCCTTGAGCCTTGGTGTTCCTTATCTGTAAAATGGAATCATAATGTCTATATCATAAGGCTGTCATGAAGACTGTATGTGTTGATATCCATCTAGTTGTTAGTCTGTGCCCCGCAAGCATTTTCTGTTAGGCAGGTTCTGGCATTACCAGCAAAGGCCATGAGAGAATCCAAACATCCTTCATCAACTGTGACTAGCAGGTGGCCGGACCTTTGTGCCACAGGCTTTTGGGGCTAGGACAGACTGGCCTTGAAGGGGTCCAGAATCTTTGGGATTCTGGAAGGAAATGCTCAGGTAGAGGGGTGTCCCTCAGCTGATTGGTGGATGCTGAGTGAAATGCAGCTATTGGGAGGGTCTTCTTGGGGAATGGCAGGTTCTTTTGAGAACCTTTAAACATTTTTCTTTTTAAAAAATGTTTAATTTGTTATGGATACATATTAGTTGTACATGTTTAGGAAAGTATATGTGACATTTAGATACAAGCTTACAATGTGTGGTGATCAAATCAAGATAATTGGGATAATCATCACTTTAAACATTTATCATTTTTTTTTGTTAAGAACATTCCAATTCCACTCTTTCAGTTCTTTTGAAATATGTGATAAATTATTGTTAACTACAGTCACCCTACTGTGCTGCCAGACACGACACTAGAACTTATTCCTTCTAATTATATTTTTGTATCTATTAACCATGCCCTGAAGTTCCTTTTTCTTTTGTCCTTTCCAGGTAGTCTACTTATAGAAAGACTTTTTTTCAGGGGGGAAGTATAACACTTTAATTAATTCAGATCTAGTGGCTCATCAGGAATTAGAGGCAGCTTCCAGAATGTCTCTTATGTTGGGACATCATCAAGAATCACCTCCTGCTGCTTCTCTCTGGTCCCCTTCCTGTACGGTCAATAATTCTGTTACATAGGATGGGGGGGATGCTGATTTGAAGTGGAGCCAGAGATCACTGTGGTTCTGGACAGGTCCTTGTGGTTCTGTTGGAGGGGGATACCCCATTTCTGCTTCCTCTTTCCAGCCCATCCCAAAGGCAGGAGGAGCGTCTCATCATCTCATTCACCCACAGTGTCATGTTTTACCAGGTTTCCTTTGCCTTGAAGCTCAGTGCCCATGTCATGTACTTCTTCTTATGCCCATCTTTTCTGATGTATCCTGGACGGGGGTTTCTCTCTGTGCCACCCACTTCTGTCTGCCGTCATGTAGGTAAATTAGGAGAGGCTTGCTTAAATTCAAAGAAGATGGAGTACTAGACCCTGGGGCCAGCTGGAGCCAGCTGAGGTTGACTAGGGCTGTTGGGAGGTGGTGGCTGCTGCTCCACAGTTAGCTCTGATGCCTGGCTCCCCACTGCCCACTATTTCTGGCTCATGGCCCTCCACATGGGAGCTTTGTGGAGAATAGGGGTAAGAGTAGAATCAGCCCTTTTTGGCTCTTTGGTGACAATGCACTTATGACAGCATCAACACCCCTTGAATTATTCTTCAGAGCAGAGCTTGATTACTATTCTGCTACTTTGCCACGTGACTCTCTCCTTCACGGTAGATTCTGGGGAGAGCTTATGTCTGCAAAGTGGCCAACACTATAACTAGGAATGGGGTTTTGGGAAATAGAGGAGGGCACTTCAAGGGATTCAGTGTGAAGTCCTCTATCCCAGCTCTAGAAGAATAATTCAAGGGTCCACACAATCCATAGCTTGAGCTTTGGCTGCTTGTTTAAGCCCTTGAAGTTAGCTCCCAAGCATGGAGTTGTCAAAGGGCCAGAGATGCTGTAACCCTCCTTGCCAAGTCCATAGCCCCTCCCCAGATCCTGAAGCCTTTTCCGTAGGCTTGTGTGGGGCTAGTCCCTGCTATAGGTTGTCCCTAAGTATGTGAACCACCCTACCATAGTGTCCAATTCCAAGTTCAGTGTTTGTTTACTGTTCACATGAGTACTTAGGGATTATTAGGTCAACATGGTGATAGCAAAAGAAACAAATGGTTTTAAGTCCCTGCCACCTTTTGCTGCAGAACCTGGGAGATGAAGTGACTTCTTCAAAGACAGTGTTGATTAGGGGCAGGACCAGGCTGGAACCCGGTCTCTTGACTCTTGATGCCACGTTCCTGCCACTGTAGCATCGTGCACTTGTGTGGACTTACATTCTGCCTTCTTGGTTTCATGAATCCTTAAAAATGTCAAGGAATACTTGGGCAACTAAGGGATGAATTTGGTCGGTAAAATTGAGGATCCAGCTTTGGAATTCCTGTCTCTATTCAGAGTCTACACAATTGCAAGGTCATTCCCTTGCCCAGCCTCCAACTCTTGGGTAGCTTTTAGCAGGTACTGCAAGCCTTTTCTCTTCCACATTCTCTCTCCAAACCACTTTTTATTTTTTCCATCCGCTGGAGCATGTTTTTCTTTCCTGTTCCAAAATCAGTCATGCTTCACATTTTGACTGCTTTCCCCGGTTCTGTGAATTCCTTCCAAGTTGCTGCCATCTTTTGGCTAGTAAGCTGCCCAAGGCATGTCACTGGTCACCTCCCTGGAGCTTCTCGTGGACTGTTAGTTGGTCTTCATCCCCTGTTCTGGAATAACCAGGGCTTGTACCACCCACCCCAATGCCCTGTCAACCCCGTGCTCTCCAGGTGGCCTTGGCTGCTATGCTTGTCATTCACCACCCCTGCCACCTTTGCAAGATTAAGGTGAGGTATATGTGAGGCGTTCACCTAGGACAACAGGTTTAAGGCAGGGGTGGAAGGATGGTACAGATAAAAAGCTCTAGTAATCATGATTTTTTAAAAAAAATGTAGTTTTTTTGCCTTAATCTTGTTTTTCTTAGAATATCACATTACAATACTATTTCTTTTGATTACCGAGTGTTTTAGCAGCTCCCTTGATTTTGTGCCCAGACAAGCACCTGTCTTTCATCCCCCATCTCCCCTACATTTCTTTGCTCCCCGTTTTGCTCCTCCCTATTCTGTTCCATTATTCCTCTATTCTTCCGGCCCCTACGGATTGACTCCTTATGAATTAATGTTCTGTTTACATCTTCTTCCAGATTGTTAATAAAGATGTTAACACGTTCTCTAGGCCGCATTCCAGCCTTGCCGTAGCCCGCCCGCTAACTGGAGCCCTCGGTTCCAGAAAAGAAGCTGCATTTTATCCTAAGTTCTGTTGTTTACCATCTCCTCGTGGGCGCTTGCATCCCACCCAGGTTTCTGCTATCCTCATCCAAGCGTCTAATGGCTCACGTGTGAGCTTGCGGAAGCTGCACGAATGGCTTGAAAGATAAGCCCCTGTAAATAAAGCTTATGATCCTCGCTAATGTTGGGAGCTGACGGCATGCACAGTCCAGGCAATTTGGATTAATTTTTCAAGGAAGATTCTGGTAGAGGCCACATCAACACCTTCTCTGAAGCCTGGCTCTCTCATCTTGCCTCATGTCTCCTTGGCCACTCGCTCATTTTTGCCAGTTAGGAAAAGGCATCACTTCCGTGGCTGGGTATGATTTGCTCTTTATAAACCCCAGTTGCTCTTTCGTGCTCAAAGTCCACTTGCCACATATAAATGGTGCTTCCCGGGTGGGTCTCATTGTTTCAGAAGCAGCTTGAACTAGATTTACCTTTGTTTCTTTTTTGTCCCGGGAATACATAGATTTTTATAACACAAATTTGGCAAAATGAAAGGACACTGTAGAAACCACATTTCCTTTGCAAACAAGTACACGCTTTTAGCAGCTCACGTTTTAAAGAAGTTTGTCTCTTTCTTTGTTCTCCGTTATCAAAGTAGCCTGCCCATGATGCTAACTTGGGAAAGAGAGAAAAACAATAAATCACCCTTGTGCTGGCACCCAAAAATAAACACTTGCTTACATCTTGGCACATTTTCTTCCAGACCTTTTTACATATTTATCATGCTGTAGATGTAATTTTGTGTCTTCACTGTCATATTGTGTATCATAAATAGTCTCCGAGTTATTATATAATCATGATAACCATCATTTTTAGGGATCACATGCGTTCAGTGCGAGTAATTCATCTTTTTAAATTTAATCATTCCTCTTTGATCAGTCACTTAAGTTCCAGATACTGTTATAAATAACAAGGAGGTGAACATCTTTGTATATATCATCTTCTTTAGTTAGGATGATTTCATAGCTCGGATTCCTGGTAGTGGAGTGACCGTATTAAAGATGAGGATGAACATGTTATAAAATGCTTTAGAGAAGAGTTTGACTGGTTGACAAAGTCACTGTCAGCATGCGTTGAGTACTTCTTGCCCCTCCAGTGTTCTTGCACTGGGTAAAAATTTTTATCAGTGTGCTACTGTTACCCTAGGAGCTACTCAAATAGGGCCGTATGAAATCACAGCCCTCTTCATGGTCGTGGTGTGTTCACAGCATCTGCGACAGTAGCGGTCACATCCCGACTGCAGTCCAACACATTCCTTTGACCAGCACCATTGACCAGAAATATATTTGAGCCAAGGGTATAATGCCAAACTTTCTAGTGGACATGTTAATAATGATAAGAAGAAACCAATGAAATTAATTTTAATACTCTATCTTGTTTAACCCAATATACCCAAAATGCAATCATTTCAGCCTGTGTTAGTAGCCAGGTATCTAGTGGCTGCAGTATTGGACAGTCCAGCTTTCCCCCAGTGAGCTTAGGGCCCTGCCAGATCCTCTCTTCTCTTAGGCAGACTGTTAAATCTGTTTTTAATCTTCGTTTTGGTTCTCAAAAAGTTGACTCTGAGACGGTGACTTGATGTGCAGTTAGTTTATTTGGAAGGTGATTCCAGGAAGCATGAGGGAGCAAGTGGGAAAACGAGAAGGGAAGATGAGAGAGCCAAGGAAAGGTGTGACAGTGAGCACGTTACTGCCGTGGGAGACTGGGGCTTCAGCCTGCTGGGGACCATCTGAGAACCTGGCTGGGACGTGCCTGGAAATAGCTCCCCAGTGAAGAGAGAGGGACCGGAACGTCTGTTTACCAGTCCTCATATGCCTTTAATTAGCTGTAGGTTGTTGCTAGTTAGCTCCCCACACTGCGGGTTGTACCTGCCGTTAATTAGCTGTAGGTTTTCCTTAGTTAGCCCCCCCATACTGTGGGTGGCACCTGCTTGGGGCTAGGCAGGTTCCCGTGCTGGACAGAGCTCTCAGGCAGAGGGGAAGGGGTAGGCTCTTGAGGTGGCTGCAGTCAGGGTGCTGGACACTGTCTGCCATGGTTGCCAGGAAACTGGGTGGGCTGGGGATGTGGATGGGGCCTCAGCTGCGTCTGCCCCTGGGTCTATGTCTTGGTCAAGTGGGGTCTTCTCAGATGGTGCCTGGTTCTAAGCCAGGTCATTCTTGGTTGGTAGTAATCATGGGAGATCCAGTCAGCCTTCTTAAACATAAGCAATAGAAACCAGTTCTGGCTAATCAGGCAAAATGTAAATTGATGGAGGGATTTGGGGGCTGGGAGGAAGGTACGGGCCAGGATGGAGAATGGGAGAGAATAGCATTTTGTTCCATGATGTAGTGAAACAGCAGCACAATTGATGCCTTATAGAGCAGCATGATTGGGATGCCCTGTGTTCCCCCTGTTTGTTCTGGGGTGGGGAATGGACAGCAAGGTCACTTTGGCTTCCTTTTGGAAGGTCACAGCTAAAATTATCCTCCCATTTATACTACACACAATGGAGGAAAGATAATTCTCTGATAAGAGATCAAATTGCTATTAGAGAATGAAGCTGGTCAGCTAAAAGCAGATGAATGACCATTGCACAAGGAGGTTGGGCTTTTGGGTGAAATCTTATTAGAACTTGTGCCCATCAATTTCCTGGTTTTGATGATGCATTTAGTTATATAAGATGTCACTCTTGGGGGAAACTGGGTGATAAGTATATATGGGACCTCTCTGTATAATTTTTGCAACTTCTTTGGGGGTCTACAATCATTTCAAAATAAAAGTGTTGCCTGGGCCTGGTGGCTCACGCCTGTAATCCTAGCACTCTGGGAGGCCGAGGCAGGCGGATTGCCTGAGCTCACCGAGTTTGAGACTGACCTGAACAAGAGCAAGACCCTAGCTCTAAAAATAGCTGGGCATTGTGGGGGGTGCCTAGCTACTCCGGAGGCTAAGACAAGAGCATCACTTGAGACCAAGGGTTTGAGGTTGCTGTGAGCTGTGACACCACAGCACTCTACCAAGGAAAAAAATAAAATAAAAACAAAACAAAATAAAAGTTTTTTTTTTTTTTTTTTTTTTTTTTTAAGAAAGGGGAGTTGGGCTTAAAGATGTAGGTCTCTTTGGAGTGGAATTTGTGAAATTGGAATACCCAAACTTCACCTTTGCTTTCAACCTCATCCTCAAAATTAGTACATCTAAATCTTTAGACCTAAACTTACTTTCTAAGCCTTCCAAACCTGTTTATTTGGATCCCAGTGGGTTTCTTGCTCCAGTTGATTTACTATATTTTTAAGTTTATGTCTGACGATTTGATGTTGAGCTGTAGTTAATTAAGGAAGATAGCAAACAGGTCTGAAAGGACACTAAAAGCCGTACAAACCCTGCTTTCCTCCTCCTGACTCCAGCCGGATTTCCTCCAAGTGACACGATACCCTGACACCTGTGGATAAGCAATGGCCCAGTGGCAAAAACTCACAGCTAGAGGGGGTCAGCTTTCCCCCTGCCCCCTGAGGCTGTAGGAAGAGTTGGATCAACCTTTGATCCTTGCAATTTACTCCGTCAGATACAGCTTGTGGTAAGTAGCAGGTGGGATGAGGCCACCCTTGTTGAGATGTTCCCTTCAAATAGCAGCTGTTTCATTATGTGGCTTCCCAAGTGGGGCATATTCTGAGATTAGTGAATTCTAGAATGTGACCATTGATATAAAGACTGTCAACCCCCTTAGAGAGTATGAGATGCTTTCACTCTTCCTTCTTGACATGGTTGAATGCCAGTGCTGCTAAAACAGAGTCTGGTCGTGTGATTGTAGGTATGGCAAATGTCAGCTTGCAGTGCCATCAGTTTGGACATAAGCATAACTCCCAGGTGATGGGTACTGGGGAGCCATTGCTTATCTAAACAAGATCTGTGAGGCTTCTATCCTCGTTTGGTTGTTAAATTTCTACTCATAATTCTGTAATAAACATTTGACCAGTCAGATTCATCTTTTTATGCTGTAGTTACAAAGTTTTAATCTAAGCAATGATAATAATTCATGACGATAGGAGACATTGAGGTATATTCCTCCCACCAAGTTCTTCCCTGGGAGTGAAGCAAATGTTTGGAGAGGTACTTAAATGTCTGTGGGGCACTGGGGCCTTGCTTAGTCATTTAGTGGCGTGGGCACCAGATGGTCCCCAGGTCCTGGCTTATGAATCTGTGCATGGCCCAGCCCCAGGAAAGCCTGGGCTCACATTCTACTCGTCATCTTTCTTCCTGGGAAGGCAGAGTGTTTTATGGGTATGATCTCATTCTTCCTTTTCAGCACTCTCTGGAGGCTGGGAGGGGTCTGCCTTGGGGATGCTGCTGGCAGACTTTTTCCTATTCTTTTAAGGCCCTTTCTGCACCCACTTCTTCCCCAGACTGCAGCAAAAAGAGCCCCTAACACTGGCTTTTTCCAAAGACTTGCCAAGGAGCCAACACACTGTGTCTTTGGGAAGGGGTGAGATGCGTTCTCTCTTTGTATCTTGGGATTTAGAATTAGGGAGGGCTTGGATCTGATTCTGGCTCTACCTCATGGTTGACCTCACTGAGGCTATTTACCCTCCACAATCCTTAGTTTCCGGCAGGGTTGGGAAAGTGGATATCGCCTTGTGCTATGGAAACATTCAATATGTGGTAGCTACTTACACAAGATAAGTAGAGAGCAAATATTAATATGAAAAACATTATAGCATCGAGCCTCCAGGGACACAGAGAATATTAAAGGGATCCTTATTGAGTTCGGAGAAGAACCCTGCATTCTAGCCTAGAGGGTGCCTACGGCAGGTAATGCCTGTACTGTCATGGTTACAGTGCTAGCTCAGGGGTCAGATCACACCTGTACTGTGGCAGAAAGAATATGATTTTTAGATGAAGACACAGCCTGTCTGTTTAAATCTTGACTGCCATTTTAAGCTGTGTGATCTGGGCAAGCCTCTTGCCTTTGCACAAGGCTGGGTTTCCTCATCTGTTAGGCTGAGAAACTGACACCTATCCATAAGCTTGAGAAGAGGAGCAAGAAGTAAGTGAAGCACTTAGCGGGCTGCCTGGCACATAGCGCCTTCCAAGTCTTGCCCTTCCTTCCCCGCCTTCCAGTCGTGCTGCCCGAAGGCTGTCACCAGTGGTGATGCGAGGAGGGTATCCTTCTTTCCTTTTCTCCTTTTCTGCCCCCTCCTACTTCCAGCAGAATTGGCATTTTCCAGGGGAAGAATAGATGTTTGCCTTTGTGATCCAAATTGAGGTTCCTCCTTGCCAGAAAATGCTTCTCCATCTGTTTGAGATTCCTTATCAAGGGGGAAAAATTGTGTTTACACTGAGGTAAAAACGACACTTGACTTTACCTTTTGGGATTAGGCAGAATAATGACAACCCCCAAATCCCAAAAGCCAACCTCCCCCGACCAAAAAAAAAAAAATCAAACCCTAATCCCTGGAACTTGTAAATGTTACCTTATAAAGAAAAAAGGTCTTTTCAGATGTGACTAAATTCAGGATCTTGAGCTGGGGAGATTATCCTGGGCTATCCAGGCAGGTCCTAAGTGCAGTCACGTGGGTCCTTGTAAGAGAGCAGCAGAGGGCGATTTGACCAGGCACTGTGGGACAGAGTGGAGAAAGATTTGAAGATGCTGGCTCTTAAGATTGGAGTGACATAGCCATGAGCCAGGACTGCCATCAGCCACTAGCAAGAAGCTGGAACAGGCAAAGAGCAGATTCTCCCCTGGAGCCTCCAGAGGGAGCGCAGCCCTGCCAACACCTTGATTTCAGCCCAGCAACCAGTCCTGATTTTTGGTCTCCAGAACTGTAAAAGAATAAATTTCTGTTATTTTAAGCCACTGAGTTTGTGCTAATTTGTCACAGTGGTCTTGAGAAACTAAAACAGTGTACTCTTGGGGCAGACTTTGGTTGGCCTTCCTTGATTGCCTCATTTCCCTGAGTGGGTCAACACCTTGGCTACCTGTAGGTCTCCCAAGGGTAGGAGAGCAATCCTTATACCTACTGGAGATGTCATCAAGCTCTGGTCCTACACATGGTTTCAGACATCGCAAAGGCGCTGTAGTTGCTTGGATACTTCAGGGGTAATGGTCAAAGAAAGATAGTTTGATAGAGAACCTTCAGACCCTGACCTTTGTTACCATGCAGTGGGGGTCTTGAAGGTCATACCAGTTAAGGGGCTTCAGTGACTAGAGGCTTCAAAGGATGACACTGCCGGGCAGAGTGAGCCATCTGTTTCATTTCATGGGCCTGCCCTGATGGCTTGGGGAGGTTGCCCATATGTTAAGAGCTTGAGGCTGGGGTCCTGGCTGTGGTAGGGTAGAAATGAGCAGCTACGGAGGCTGTGCTGCACCTCCACAGGGGGCCTTGCAGCCAGGCTTCTCATTTGCTTTGATCCACTCTGTCCCACATTGCCTGCTTTTGTCTGATTTACTGTAAGACGGGATACAAGTAATTTGTTACAAATATTAAAATGCCGACTTTTGCAGAAGATTTACTTCTTTTAATAGATCAGGACAGATTCATGGTGCTTTTGCTAACATGCATTCTGATATGTTTTCTTGAGTAGGACAGAAAGGGGAGGAGTTTTAGTTTTCACACTAGGAATCGCTCGTGATCTTGGAGATGCTTGTCTGGTAGGTGAGTCATGAAGATGAAGAAGAGGACAAGAAGCCATGACTAAAGAACACTTACTTTTTCCCTCCAGTCCACAAGTGTGTGTTAGATGTGGGTCATCTTCCACTCTTGTGCCCAAGACAGACATCACTAATTGATATGTGTGATATCCTTACCCTTGTGCCCATAGTAGACATTACTAATTGAGTGCTGTGGGGCTTGAACACAGGCACAGAATACTTCTCAACACAGTGCTTTCATTATTTACTCCCAATTGATCAGGGTTGACATTTGAGGTTACATACATTTACCATTCCTGCTAATTCCTTCCCCAGCTCTAAAATACCATAAATTTGCTCTAATTTCCAGTATGTATGCTGGTCTTCTAAAGTCTCTTTCTGTCATCTGTTAACAAGGGTCTAACCTGCTTCCTCTTATCAGGAAAGCCAAGCAGCAGAGCAGCAGGTGGTCGTAAAACTGCTTCCTAACTTAGCAGTGGCTCCAAAGAGAGCTCAGCCCCCAGGCTCCTCTAGCCCCTGGGTTTTCTCTGAGTCACAGGGATCACAGAAGAGTCACAGCAACTAGATTTAGAACCAGCAGCTCTGCAGAGTTTACCTCCGTGACCTAGGGTGTGTTCCCTCTGTCTCTCCTTTCCTCTCTTCCTTTCCTTCAGCCAACATTTCTGAGCATTCATTAGGCACCAAGAGCTAGTTTACACATTGGGATTTAGCAGTAAATAAAACAGTCCTGCTCTTGTGAAGCTTACATTCTAAGCTTCACAAGCTGTGTGTATGGGGGGTGGGTTGGGGGGCTCAGGGTAGACAACCAATAAACTAATGAATATGTCACATGGTAAGTAAGTGGAGAGTGCTGAGGTGGGGAAGACTGGGGGGGGCACATTTGGTAGAGGGGGCCACGAGCTCTTCTAGATGGGGAAGGGGGCACATCTGGTGGAGGAGGCTGTGAGCTCTTCTGGATGGGGAAGCCTCGCAAACCCAGGCCAGCAGAGCAGAGGGGGAATATGCCTCATAGACAACTGGGTAAGTGTGTTCCTGGCAGAAGGAACTGCCTGTGTAGTTCCACACCCTGGGTTGGAACTGTGTCTGGCATGTTCCAACAACAGGCAGAGGGACTGAGGGGCTGGGCTGGGGGAGGAGGTGAGCGGGTAGTAGGAGATTAATAGTGAGTACATGCAGGGACAGAACACATAGGGCCTGATAGGTCTTGGTAGAGACCTTGGCAGCTGCGCTGAGCACTTGGGGAGCTGTGCAGGGTGTAAAGTGTGTGTGGGGGTCATGAGCAGACTTGTGTGGTTATAGGGCCACTCTGGTTGCCATGTGGGACATTAACCATGGGGGCCCAGGGTAGAAGCAGAAAGGGCTGCTGGGTGCTTCCTGCTTAAGGGCAGGGAGTGGATGCTGGAAGAGCAGCAGTGTCAGGTGGCATTGCCCATCAGAGGGGCCCATCTTTCTGGAATTCACCCAAAGTGCCCTGAGGCCGATGGTGACCAGCTAGCTTTGTGAACCACTTTTTCCTCTTACTAATAGGTCACGAACATTTCCCCCGTGTCTTTAAATAGTCTTTGACAACATGTTTTCCAATGGCTGAACAGTATTACATCACTTGAATGTCCCATAATGTAATTAATCTCCCTCTATTCGACATTGCAGTTATTACCAGTTATTCACTATTTAAAAAATGTGCCAATGGACGCCATTGGACATAAATCTCCATGGATATCTCTGATTATTTCCTGAGGCAAGATTTCTAGATCTAGGGTGATTGGGTTAAATAATATGCATTTTAAGGCTCCCAGTTATTAAATTACTTTGCAGATAACAGAGCTGAGGCTCAGGAAGGTCAAGTCACTGGCCTCAGGGGCGTAGCTAGGAAGTAGTGGGGTGGGGCTTGAATGCAGGCATGCTGGTTTCCAGACATGCCACACTAAGGACAGTTTGGTGTCACTCAGCCCACACCCAGGGGCCAAGCAGCCTGGGCTTTGGTGGCGTTGGATGGTGAGGATGATGATGGCTGAGGAGTTGAAGGTAGTCAGCGTTCTTTTGTCAACTCTATGTCAGGAGCTGTGCTCAGCCCGGGGTGTGGCTACTTCCACTGGACCCTAAGAGGCAGTAACAGATTTAACTCCACTTTCTGCAGGGAGACACTGAAGGTCAGAGAAGTTAAGCAGGCTGCCTAGGAGCCCCTGCAATACCCATGTACTTAATCATCTTCTGTTGTAGGGCCTTCTGAGCTAGGAAGCACGCCCACTAGTCCCGAGTTATAAATATCAGCTTGTGTGGGCTGCTGGGGCACTTCCCAGCCTACTATTGACCTGACAGTTTCTGTGCTCTGCCAGCTTCCACAATAATAATTGTTATTATTACCACCATATTACTTTTACTTTATTATCACATGTCATAGTATTATGGGAAAATATACACTGCTATGTGCATAATATTATATACACAAACACTATATATATTTTATTACTGTTGCTACGTGCTTTCATGCTTACTACTATTACTACTGCATATCATTGTTACCAAACCTACATTCTTTTTAGAAATTTTTTTTTATTTCAGAATATTAGGGGTATATATGTTTTGCTTACATACTTTGTTTTTGTACAGATTGAGTCAGAGTTACGAGTGTGACGTTCACCCAGACAGTTGCACGGTACCCGATCCTCTCCTTCCCCTCCCCCAAGGTTGATTTTCATTGAAATTTTCTTCCATATGTGCAGTTAAGTGCTGGTAGATTAGTTCCAGTTTGGTATGGAGTACCTGTGTTTCTTTCTCCATTCTTGTGATGTTTCACTTAAGAGAATGGTTTCTGGTTCCATCCAGGTTGTCACAAAAGATACCAGATCACCTTTTTGCTTGAAGGGTATGCATGTACCACATTTTTATTAATCATGCTCCTTATTTTTCATTTTGGAGCCCAGGGTGAAGGGACAAGAGCTTGTTTCTTTCATGCCAGATTACAGGACCACAAGAGGATGTGCAGAAACATCTCATGTCTCTTAAGTCATTGCCTCGTATTAATAATAACAGTAACTGTTATTATTACTATTATTGTATTAAACATAAGAGGTAATATTTCCAAGCCAGTCACTGGGCTCAGTGTTTTGCTAGCTGTCCTCAGAATGACCTCCCTAAAATAGGTCCTTTTTATTGTACTCATTTTATAGTTCAGTAAACTGAGGCCCAGGAAGTCTCATAGCTTGGCACTGATATATTTTTAATAGAGTTATTGAGGCCAGATTTGTACACGAACATCTGGAGATATTTAAAGTGTATGATTTGAGGTTTTGACATTGTATATGCCAGTGAAATTGTCACCACATTCAAGACAATGAATGTGCCTTGCCTCCTCCATCTGTCTGATGTCCTCAGGACTCCAATGCTGATGTGAGCGTGCCCTTTTGAGAAGCTGCCCTGGGTCGGTGGATGATGCCACTTTCTCTCCCTGTCACCCTATCCCGTGGATCCTGGGAGGAATTCTGTCACCGTCACTGCATTGCTGTAACTCCTTCACAGGCTACATTCCAGTTCCCTCCCTCTTCCTGCTGCCCTCCTTGCAATGCTGCTTTCTGTGGCCAAAGACCAGAATTAAGGAGACTGAAGGTCCGTGCAAACTTATTTCTGGGATGGTGCCTCTAGCAAGAGGGACTGAGCAGGGCAAGATGGAGGGAAGGTCAGGTTCAGCCAACAGCCCACTTGCAGAAGGCGGTGCTGGGAGGCAGACCCTGTGCAGACCCTCCTCTGCATATTTATCAGCTTCTGAACCTTATTTACTCTGCAGAACTAGTTCTCACTTCATGCATTTCATGACTCCCTAGGGGACCCACTTTGCTTCTGGGGAGCTTGCTGTGTGCTGTTAATTGTAATATTAGCCTCACATCACACTCAGTTAATATTCAGATGAGCTGTGTGAACAATCTGATTTTAAGGGTGTCTGCATATGCATGTGTGTGTTCCATTGCTAGAAAGCTCTCTGACCCAGCACAGTGAGATGGGTCCACTTGGGTGCAGAGAGAGTCAGTAACTGGTGTCAAATCACAGAGCTGGGAAGGGCAGAGCAGGGGAGGAGGCCATGCCCTCACTGTCGTAGGCTTGGCCCGCTGAAATACCACTTTCCTGATGGCCACAGCCCATGGAGAGCTGAGAGGCTCACAACTGCCCCAGGTGAGGAGATGAGTGTGTCTTCCATTGTACCTGGATCCCTGCACAGGGTTGCTGCAGACTCCACTCGGCCTGCAAGAGGCTAGCCCTCTGTCCCCGGAGACCCAGCTCCTTTCTGCTCTTTGCAGTTGTCTAGGGTGATTGAATGCTGCCCACTTTTGCCCCCTGCTAGACTATAAAAGGGATGTGCCTTTTCCCTGCCTCTTAATATAACAATGGTTCCTGAACTTGGCTAGGGACACAGTCAAGTCAGTCCCTGAAATATAAGGCAAGAACTCATCCCAGAAATAGTGCTGTATAGTCACTTTCTAAGTACCCGCCTTGGCCATCTGGTGACCACAGTGATATTCAGCAGTGAGGTATCTAGCACTTTTTCTAGGATGAGTGCTTGAACTTAATTGTCTGACCTCGTATGACAACAGCTCTGATGGCTATTCCACAAAAAGTGTTCTAAGATTGCTTTGAGGGGTAGACTAGGCACTGGTATCAGTGCTTAGCTTCCCAAGGGGCAGACCTCGAAGGTGACCAGAGTGATATTCAGAAATGAGGTAGGCAGAACTTCTAGGATGAAGTTTTGAACTTAGTCTTCCAACCTTCTGTGTGTTATCCCAACTGTATAGTGTGTGGGAGCTGCACGCACACCTGTACTGGGGCATGCATGTACTGTTGGCTCATGCTGTCCTTGTCAAGGAGAGGATAGAGCTGACCACAGCTCATGGTGGCTCCCAGGGCATCCTTCTCAGACGTGCACTTTTTATAGAGTGGGCTGCATGGAAGGCTTCCCTGAGGTTTAAGGGAGTGGGCCACTCATTTACTGTCCCCTTGATAACCTTCAGCTTGCTGGGCCAGAGAGTAGAGGGTCCAGCAGCAGCCAAGGAGACTCACAGGTGAAAAGAGTGGGGGAGAGGAAACCTGAGGCTATAGACATGGTCATTCTCTCCTCCATCTGGCTTGGAGTTCACTGCCATTCCAGAGACCTTGCTGGGGCCCTGAGTTGTTTGCAGAGGAACCTGCTTGCATAAATTCTGTTTTGAGTTAAGATGCTCCTTCTAATGAAGCGGAATGGAACTTCTGGCCTGGCTTCCACCCGCCTCCTGAAGCCTGCAGGCCCCTGTGGGCTCTGAGGATCACGGTTTTGGCTGTGAATAGAATGGTTTTATCCTGAACTAGTCCAACCCTGCTTCTTTCTCCAGGCATCTCCTGGTCAGATTTGGCCCCCTTAGGCTTTCTGCCTCCCAGCAGGGTGCAGGGGAGTGAGGGGGCAGAGAGACACCCTTGTAGTTTGTTAGAGTCTCTTGGGAAGCAGGAGCTTTGAACCCAGTTTGAACCTCTGAGGGCTCAAGTTCCTTTTTTCTTGGCACAGTATGATTTCCTGTTTCGAAGAAAAAACCCAAGGTTTTAAGACCTTAAAAAAAAAAAAAAGGCACTTGGACACAAAATAGCTCTTACAAAACAACATGTTGATGAGTTAAGTATAAATGAACGAGAGACATATGGATTAAATTTTCCTTGCAATCCACAGGGGCTTCACAATTAGGGGAAGAGTGTTTGTTAAAATGTATGTGTCTCTGCCAGGGTCTGGGACAGAATCAGGGGCTGTGTGGTTGCTGGAGAAGCCTTGGGGCCCTCCCCTCACCCACCTCTCCTTTCACCCCCAGGGATGGAACATAGTGCCAAGGAGGTTACTATAAGTCTTAGGGTTCTTCTTTTTACTCCTTGGGCCTGCAGTCCTTTTCCTCTTAATTGAATTGTTCCTCACACACCTCCCCTGTGCCTTCAAATGGGAAACCAGCCAATGCCTGACTCCTTCAGTGACCTTGAACTTGTTGGGGGAAAGAAAGTTGACATGAGCCACTTTGACACGTGTAGGATGTTGCTGCCTACTCCTTCCTGACTGCAGAACCCTCCTATCTTGGCCCATCCTGTCTTAACCCTTCTGGGCAACACAAATACCTTTTTGTTCAGACATGGCTATTAGAAATGCTGCCTCCGGGTGGCCAGGAGAGGGAAGACTAAGGTCCTCCTTGGTCCTTGGGGATAGGGAAGGGTTGGCAACTTCTGATTTGGGTCTCCTAGGTATCATTCTTGCATCAGGAGGAGATGGGAGCTAGAACATCTTCTGGCCCGGCACTAGGAATAAGGACACTGGAGGGAGGTTTGGTTTTTGCCATGCAGAAGCCTTCAGACATTCCAAAGAGCCTTGGCCTTGGAGTTTTTATGCTTCCTCTTCAGTATTTGACCAAGGAGTAGATAAACACAATATATCTGGAGAAACCCCAAGCAGCTTTTACAATTGCTTTGTTGTTTTGCCCGAGAGCCCTTTGGCAGAGCAATCTTAGTGGAAGCCCCTGAGTTGAACAGATAATGTCCTCAGATAAGTCAAGGGCAGACGCCCCCACACCTCCAGTCAGACCTCACTGCCCTTTCCTTCCCTGCTTGGGGGGACCCATCGGTCTCTTTAGAACACAGTCTGAAAGCACAAGCGGTGCTCTTGAATAGGAATCACTAAATTCCTTGGCCCTTAGCACCTGTAGCAAAGTCAATAATGTCTCACGGGGACATTATGTTGAGTGAAAGAAGCTGGACACAGCAGAGAACATGCAATGTGACTCCATTTATACAAAGCCCAGGAATCAGCAAAGCTAGTCAGTGTTGATGGGAGTCACATAGTCATTACCTCTGATAATGATTGACAGGGGGCATGAGAGAACTTTCTTGGGGCACTGGAAATTTAATGTATTTTCACCTGGGTGGTGATGACACAGGTGTACATACATGTAAAAATTCTTGAGCTGCTAACTCAAGATCAGGGCTCTTGATGCTCCTGATTGCATACATATGATGTATTCATTGAAAAGCTAAAAAAAAAAAATTGTCATCTCCTTTTTTCCCTCCCCCAAAGTCTGTGGGCACTGTGGTCAGGTGAATGAACTCTTTAGCACAGTGATTGAGAGTCTGGGCTTGGAGATCTCTGGTGCAGGGATGAGGGCTGAGCCTCATGGAGTAGAGCATGGGATCATCCTTAGAAAGACAAAGCAGCATCCTCTCTGCAAATCAGGGTCATGGGGACTGAGGACACATGAGTGGGCTCTGATTGAGTGGCCCCAGCCACATTGGAAAGGGAGGATGCAGAGTAAGGGGGTCACTGGAAGCTCAGTGAGGCCCCAGAAGGAAGAACAAGCAGGCATGTGGGTCGGCCCTGTCCCAGGGCTATAGCCACCATATATGGAGGAACCACTTAAGCCCCTATCTGCAGTGTTGTGATATAAAGAGGATTCTGTGGGCTCTGAGGGAAGGTGATGCTGCTTAAACACCTCTACCCACCTCCCCTTTCCAGTTCAGAGGGATGAGGGGCTTGGCATGTTGGAGGCACCCAAAAGGACAAAGTGTCCACAACCAGGCCTTTCGGCTTCATGTACATTTGTGCATGTCACATGTACACGTAGGCAGCTGGAATGTTGCATGAATAGATGGAATTAGCATTGTTGGACTAGCGTGTCTAGGCTCTGACAGGGAAACACAGTTGGTCAGTGGGATTGAGGAATGTAGCCTGGACAAAGTGTGAGAGTACTTTACATAGTTCCAAGGCCCCAGTGGGAGCAGGGACCATGCTGGGATACTTCCTGGTTGTCCACAGGTGTGGGACAGCTCTCATCCATCCTGTCTTTCCTACCCTCTTCCTCCCCTCTTGAGCCTGGGTATTGGAAGGTCATCAGATCCAGGCCCTGAGGCTTTATGTCTCATTTCTAAGGGTCCATATATGGAAGCCTGGGCTTCTCTGCCTGGCCAGGCAGACTCATGAAGAAGGGAGATTTCAATAATCTTTTGGAAAACAGTTTTCTCTCCAACCCAAGCAGCTGCCCTTTGCCAATGAGTGCTAGAAATGAACTATGCACAGCTCTGCTTAAGAATTCTCCTCCTGGCTAATTCATCCCAGCCTCTCTCAGTTTAGTGCATGGGCAGGGGATACTGAGCACAGAGAGCGACTCTTAGAAATGTAAGCAGCCACACGCTGATGCTTTCATTCTTGAGAGCTGAAGCATTTCCTAGACTTTGCTGGTTAGACCAACACTGCCAGCTGCACCTGTGTGTGCCCACTTTGCTTCCTTTCTGATGGACATGCCGAATTTCTGCCATATTGAAAGTGCTGGTGCCATCCTTGCTGCCCCCCATGCCTCTGCTGCTCTTTACCTCTGATGAAAACCAGAGACCAAAAAACTAGCCTCAGTCTTTTGGCTCTGGATTTTTTTTTTTTTTTTTTGAGACGGAGCCTCAAGCTATCCCCCTGGGTAGAGTGCCATGGCATCACAGCTCATAGCAACCTCCAACTCCTGGGCTCAAGCGAGTCTCTTGCCTCTGCCTCCCAAGTAGCTGGGACCACAGG
>CAUYQV010105523.1:0-15800 GCA_963574575.1 Galagoides demidoff | reverse complement strand
TCCCCCTGGGTAGAGTGCCATGGCATCACAGCTCATAGCAACCTCCAACTCCTGGGCTCAAGCGAGTCTCCTGCCTCTGCCTCCCAAGTATCTGGGACCACAGGTGCCTGCCACAACGCCCAGCCATTTTTTGGTTGCAGCCATCATTGTTGTTTGGCGGGCCCGGGCTGGGGATTCGAACCCGTCACCTGAGGTGTACGTGGCTGGCGCCTTAGCCGATTGAGCCACAGGCGCCGAGCCAGTTTTTATGAATCTTAACCTTGAAAAGGTCAAATAGGTTCTATCAAGAACTTAGTAAATTTGTTATTAGTTTTCTTTTACTTTCATCTGTGAATGCAGAATTTCTTTTAAAAGACTGTATCATTAGTCAAATAGTATGGTCCGGGTAATTGCAAAAATTTTCATAGTATAAGATACAATTTTCTTTGAAGACTTAAGACTTAAAAACTCATTTTCTCCATCTGCTTTATAAAATCATAATCAAAATAAAATTCAATACTATGTAAAACAGAGATAGATGTTCCCAGAGTAATAAAAAGGCATTCAGAAAGGGTGGCACCTGCGGCTCCAAGGAGTAGGGAGCCAGCCCCATATACTGGAGGTGGCAGGTTCAAACTCAGCCCCAGCCTAACACTGCAAAAAAACCCCCCAAAAAACCCTCAAAAAACCTTTCTCTGCATTCAGAGAAAGGGTTCTCATTAATTCAAATCATCAAATGTTATCATTTCTTATATTGTAGAAAACTTAATTTCCATTAGCATATAATAATCATTTGTTTGATGTTGCTATTTATATTTACATAATGAGTCAGTCCACAACCTCCTGGTGTTTTCACAGTAATTGCACAGCTGAAATAGCCTATGAACCAAATATGCTGATGTGGTTGGCAAGAAGCCAGGTTGAACAAACGCACACCACGTTGTCTCAAACTGAAACCTCGAATGTTCCCAGTCTTGCCACAAAGGGATTATGCAACACGCCCAAGCTGCTCAAGGGCAGAACGCTACTGAAAAGCAGCTCCTTGCCTAAGTGTGAAATCGTATGACACAGTTCTGAACCATTGGATGTAGAATTATAGTTTACATCCAACTCTGGGACTCTAACAACAAGTCAGATTTTAAAAAGAATCAATAAATTATGTATCACATGTCCCAACATTTCTTTTAAAAAGTGGTAGACTTCCAAATTGAGGCAAGATTTTAAAAAATTCATCATTTTTAATTTACATGATTACGTAATTTTCCAACATTTTCTAAGCCTCTGCAGTGGTTAGATAGTAAAGGAAAAACTGCAATAAAGACAGACTCGGTTCTAGGTTACATCTCAGCCAGATGGTTCACTGAAAAATCACATCAGCGCAGCATTGACTCATTGCAGAGAAGAGATTTTATCTAACATCTGCTCTGAAGTTAGTTAACTTATCTGCTTTAATTGTTGTTACTCCATCTTTATAAACGTTATAAAATAATCCTGAACTCCATGAACCTGCAGAATATTTAGTTTCCTACTCCACTACCACACAGAAAATGATCTAACATAACCCACAGCTGCTTCTGTGAGTGGACTTTGTGCTCACCCTCCCCTCTCACCTGCGTAGACACACAGACTAGAGATTTCCAATTTAGGATAAAGCCTAATCGTCAGTCAGTTTTAAAAATTAAGATGGTCTCCTTGGTATTTCTGAATTTAAGACAAACTTATTTTGCTTTGGTTGTTTGAACTATATCAAACATTTGAGAAATATTTCTTAAACCAAAGAGAGGGGACATACAACATGAACAATAGGGTGAGGTCCGGCAAACTCAGTATTGACGCAGTGCAGAATATTGGAAAAGGAGCAAAATGGGCAAATAAACCCAAATAGGCCTTATCCCTCCTCCGTTCTAGACCAACAAAAATCAAGTAAGTACCTCAAATAGAAAGGTGACATAGGTCTTTCATCTTCCTGGGAACTAAAAGGAAAATAAACTTTGAATTAATATAATTTCTGTTACTACAAGGTGTGAATTTTACTAAAACTGTTCTACTTGTCACAGATTTTATTGTGACACCTTAGAGCCAATCTCATGATGGAGTTAGGTCAGTAAAACACACTCTACCTTGGATCTAGCCAAGATCAATTACTTTTTCAAAGGAGATCAATCTACTTTCAAGATTAGCCTCAGGCAAAAGTAATTCACAGCACACTTTCAAGAGAAAGCTTTTTAGAATCTTTCTATAAGCCCCTGTTCAAGTATTCATATATTACACAGAAACCCTTACAATGATTACATACTCATTTATCATTGTGGTATATGTACACCGTGGAATATTATGCCGCCTTAAAGAAAGATGGAGACTTTACTGCTTACATGTTTACGCAGATGGAGCTGGAACTTATTCATCTTAGCAAAGTATCTCAAGAATGGAAGAAAAATTATCCAGTGTACTCAGTCTTACTATGAAACCAATTTATAGCTTTCTTATGAAAGCTATAACCCAATTATAGCCCAAGAAGAGGGGGAGAGGGAGAGGGAGGGGAGGGGGGAGGATGGGCAGAGGGAGGGTAATTGGTGGGACCACACCTATGGTGCATTTTACAAGGGTACATGTTAAATTTACTAGGTGTAGAATATAAATGTCTTAACACAATAACTATAAGAAAATGCCATGAAGGCTATGTTAACCAGTTTGATGAAAACATTTCAAATTGTATATAAAACCAGCACATTGTACCCTATGATTGCATTAATGTACACAGCTATGATTTAATAAAAAAATTACATACTCATTTATTGGCAAAGTTAATTACAGCTCATCAACATGATGACAAAAATAAGAACCAGCCAACACAATATTATGGTTAAGTCTAAGTCACTTCAGGAATGATTCTCCAGCAATGAAGAGCACACCAGAAAACAACCCAGCACTCCTGTGTGCTTTCTTCTTCTGTAGTGACTCTAAAAGTGTCACCTACTATGGATAACATGAAAGGGCACAGAAAAAAATCATAAACATAGGTTAAGCTCCTCAAATAACACAGAAACAACATGAAGCTTAATATAACAGAATTCAATTTAAAAAATATAAAATATATCTTGTAATGGAATGTTTTTTCTTGAACACAATTTTTTCCCTAATAAATGACCTTAAAGTATGAATCTCTCCACTTTAGTGTCCTTGGGAGTGGTCTTCGAACTTTTAAAATTATGTGTTCTTATAAAATTTGCTTTTTGGTATCTCCTCTCCTCACATATGACTGACGTGTATATCTGTGTTAGTTATGTGCATCACTAAACAGATAAACGTAGAAAGATAAAGTATTAGATAAAATGAAAAAGAAGCTCTAATGGTTTCTTCTTGTGTCCCTATGGTTACTCTTGTACACCAGCTGGGGTGTACACCACCTTACAGCATTTGGGAAAGTAAATAGTTAACTTCAGTGTTCTTTTTCTTTTTTTGAATTTTTTTTTGTTTTCTTAAGTATTATTGATAAAAAGAGAAACATTGGCTTCCATTGATAATATTAAACTGGCAGTCAATAAAACGTTATGACAGAATGATAGCGTCAAATACACAACCAAAAAAATCTGTCTTGGAGTTGAAAACATCTTACCATTCTAGATGGAATATGGATCATCGCATAAAATATGATGTACTGTGTTTCATTCTCCCGTGATCGCAGTTTCCAATTTCAACATCACTCAGGTGTCCTAGTGTCCATGTTGCCAAATATTTTAATGTTTATAATTAAATGTGTTAATTCTTTCCATCTGAGGGGTAAGTGACGCATCAGCTTGATTATGTACCCTAATGTGGATCAGCTGAGGTGAAAGCTGGTCGCATCAGGTTGTAGAGTTGAAGAATTACAGGTGACACCAGGGAAGTGTCCGGGTGTCCTGGGAAGAAGCCACCTGGAGCAGTGTTACCACAGGAGGTGACAGCTTTAAGTCAACCTGACACAAGCAGCTTACACATTTGACATCGAGATATTCCTAGAAAACACTTAACAAATTATAAAAATGTTAGAATCGGTTTTCTTTCCCAATCAAGGAATTAGTGTCAAAAGTACTAATTACAACCAACATTGTGTCAAAAAAGCTACCACTAAAAACTTATAACAATTTTGTTATCATAGGAAAAACCACCATGTATTGTAAAATTGGTGATGTGCTAAATACTTTCTTTGCCTGGAATAGATCCTTAATTCTAACCTGTAACAAACTAGAAAAAATATTGACATGCTTATGATGATGTACGTCGATGTACATTCAACTTAACAATATGCTTGGTTTGTTAAAGTGCTTTTGGGAGATGATTTAAATGGGGCAAAAGCTCTGCGCGTGGACATTTGTGTGTCCTGGCTAAGGTTTTTGTGTGTGCGAGCACTAAATTTCCTTGCAGCAAACGGGGGCAATCAAAATCTATCCTTCTTTCCCTCACACATGTATTATCAGTTATGACTGAGGGCCACACACTACCCCAGGCCCTACCTTAAGCTCATTTAGATCCTCACAAAACTCTTTCTGGTACTTGTCCTTTGCTCCCTCTCTTATTCAGATGGGAAAAGCAGGCTCAAAATGGACATAACTCACCTAAATGACACGGCTAGTGATGTGTAAATTACTGTATTACAAGTTAGTTTATTTTTGTTGTATAGTGTCTGCCTATAACTTATCAAAGTATGGTGAGGACCAAGTGCAATGGCTTACACCTATAATCCCAGCACTTTGGGAGGTCAAGATGGGAGGATCCTTTGAGGCCAGGAGTTTAAGACCAGCCTGGGCAATGTACAGAGATCCCTGTCTCTACAAAAAATATAATTAGGACTTTTAAAAACTTAGCCAGGCATGGTAGCATTTGCCTATGGATGTGCCTGCAGACCCAGCTACTTGGAAGCTGAGATGGGAGGATTGCTTGAGCCTACAGTTTGAGGTTATAGCAAGCTATGATTGGTCACTGTACTCCCTATGCCCTGGGTGACAGAGACCTTGCCTCAGAAAGTCCAGCGAGATGACAAGGCTAGGGAAGAACCCATTCGCTGGCCAGTCTGCAGTCCAGCAGCCTTATAAGCTTCTGACTTGTCATGCTTCGGGTTATAGCAACTCTTCATCACCTTAGTCAAAGTCCATTCACAATGTATTACTCCTGACAGCAGTTATCAGGCTGTTAATTTATTAAAATATACCGCCCCCAAATCAAGACTGTCTCTTGAGAGAAACATAAGTTTCAGTGTTAAGCAAACATTTTTCAGGCTGCCCGTGCACAAAATAAATTTGTCAGTAAAAGATAAATTCTTAATTTGGCTACGTTTCTAAACTTTAGTCAGTTTTAAGTATTCTACAAACGAAAATGTAAGCCCTTAAGTTTAAGTAAAATGAAACAGGCTCAATATTACATTTAGTCAATAATCAGCAGACCACGGGGTGGCAGTCCATGCCGGGTACCCGAGAAGAGCAACATCATCAGAAAAGAAAATGAGGGTAAACAAATCAATTTTTATTTTAAAAGCCTATTTCTCCCTTTCCTTTCCTAAAAGTACCATTGCCTGGAGTTCAGTAATATAATATTGGCAAAGGTGTAAATTCGATGCGAAAGCATTGCTTTCCAATCAATTAAGCTAATTAATTTCTACAATCAATTTATTGCACTGAATTTTAAGGCAATTTTAAGAGAAAAATGGCAAAGGACAATTCTTCCAAATAAAACCGAGAAAATAAACTTTTCCACGAAATTTACAAATCAGAATGCAACACAGTTGAAAAGATGACCCCTTTCACAGAGCTGTGCAAACAGGTCCCATACCATCAGCAGGGGCTCTAACCTACCTATTGATAGAGGTTATGTACACCTGTTCCTGGTTTTGTGACAATCTCAGTCCTGGCCAATGATATTAAATAATTTTGCCTAAATTTTAAATTGAGCATAGTTGGTCATAATTTTTCCTATCAAAATTCTGATTCACTTAAAATTCTCTTAATTTTAAGAGTAGGCATCCGGACTGTGAACGGAGAAGGGGGTGTGGGCCATGAAACCAAGGCGAGGGCAAACTGTAACAACTTACGATTCACTCCATTTCCTCCCGGGTTACCAGTGACAACCCCACGTTTTAATTATTTTCTATTTGTTGATGCTGAATACTGGTCAAGCTTAAGCAGCCAATTAGTTGATTTTTTTTTTTTTAAATTCAAACATACACGGAGATTTGTCCAATCACCTCACTTAGGACATGCAATTAAGGGCTTAGTGTCCTCCGCTATGTGGTACTATTCTCAAAACAACTGCCTGTGGGAAAAACATTTATCAAACAGACCCCAAAAACAGTGGAAATCTAAGAAGCTGCAAACGAGAATGACAGTAACTTACAGTTTGGGCAGCTTTTTAGCCAACTTTTTAAAACATGGCTCAACATTGGTAAATGCACTGAAACAAATGACACATAGACGGTCAGTCTCTTCGCGAGCTGCACGAATTTCTAAACGGAAGCCCAGAGTGCAATGCCTATCGTTCTAATTACACAGCAAGCAAAACGAAATCATGGTGTTTCTCTATGTGGGGAAACCCAGTACTGTGGGGAGAATTCCCAGAGTGAGGTGCTCAGAATGAGTCTCCACTGCTCCATCAAACCACCAATTCATTCCCTTCCTCTTTCAACTGCCCTGATAAATGTCCCAATTAGTTCAGCTTTCTGATTGGTTCATGTGACTAACTCCCCCCCAATTTAACATAATTTGCATGTTACACACGTGAGATACATTTTAAAATGACTGGAGATAGAAAGAGTAGTTTGCAAGTGTTCCTTAAGAACTGAAAAGTACAGAAAAATAAGCAAGTGCTAAGAATTTGGTTCTATTCCTGGAAGAAACTAGCAAACACCATCCATGTGGACTTAAAAGCCAAGAACAAAGAGGAGAAGAGACAGAGGGAGTGAGCGACACGGGACGGAAACGTCCTAACATGTCTTCAGGAACTCAGACTTTTCCCTCACTTGCTACAGAGCACGTTAAGGGGAGGGATGTTTTTAGGTGACTTTTCCCTGAAAGTGAGGAGATCAGTAAAGTTAGCTCCATTCTCCTTTCCTTCCTTCCTCTCAAAGCATAAGGTGCCACCTTCAGCATTTTCTTTTTTTTTTTTTTGAGACAGAGCCTCAAGCTATCCCCCTGGGTAGAGTGCCATGGCATCAAATCTCACAGCAACCTCCAACTCCTGGGCTCAAGCGAGTCTCCTGCCTCTGCCTCCCAAGTAGCTGGGACCACAGGCACCCGCCACAACGCCCGGCCATTTTTTTTGGTTGCAGCCATCATTGTTGCTTGGCAGGCCCGGGCTGGATTCGAACTCGCCACCTTAGGTGTATGTGGCTGGTGCCTTAGCCACTTGAGCCACAGGCGCCGAGCCAGCATTTTCAATTTATGCACAGCCTCAGGCGTTAACTGCGACTCACCCCAACTAGAAAGCGCATTATTCCGCTGCTTAGATTTTTGGTTTGGCCCCATTCAGGAACATGAAATAAAATTTCCCTGTCAGTTTTTGGAAGACAAATATGAGAGTTTTCAGAGCTAAGTGTTTGCAGCTGTAATTGTCAACAGCTCTAGAAAACTAATACATCTGCTAAAAAGTACTTTTTCCCCCCCAAATTCAGAAGTAAGAACCTGCCTGACAAAGGTATGTCTCTACCTTACAAAAAGGTTGTGCTCTGAAGTCCATTTGCAGGAATGGTAAGACTAGGATCCATTTTCCATGATGACCTGGGAATCTAGTTTCCAGGCCTGTATTCAAAATTCATTTGACCCCTCATTCAAATGCGCTATCCTCCGACACAGTCCGGGTACAGGGTCTTAAACAGTCTGAGGACGATTCAGAGAGGAGCTCGTTTTACGTCATTGATAGTGCACGTGTATTGTAAAATAGACACAGATTCCACATAATTCTTGTGTGTGTGTGTGTATTTTCTATTAATTACTACTGGTCACAACTTGCTACGTTGGCTTCATGCCCACTAACAGGTCTGGCTACAGAGTAGAACAACACTGTTCTGAAACACTGTGGTAAATACTTCCCTCCTTTCCTGCTATATACATAATGCACTGAATTCAGTGCTGTTGCAGTAAGATGGACGTTATCGCAGGACAGAGAGAAAACACGCTTTCCTTCTCTGCCTTACTGCCAGAATCAGCTCTGAGCCAAAGGAGTACAGATTTTGTTGAGTCTGGATAGCAAAGAAAAGCAGAGAGAAAACGAGCCCAGATACACCCAGTAGTGGGCATGATGACGTAGTTCTGGGAGGCCATGAAGGCTGATAAGAGTATTTTTAAATCTCTTTTAAATATTCTTTCTCTGGTGGCACCACAGGCCGGCATCCTAATGACACTCAGAGACACAATGAAGCAGACCCTTTTACACGGGACTGGCCTCTGTGGGTTCCTCCTTACTCTAGGATTGTAACGTTCCTTAGCTCCTATTCTGTCTTCTAGAATCAAAGTACTATTATTCTTACAGGAAGCCAACAATCCTCTCATTCGATTTCAATCCTGCCACTCAGCTCATCCCAGCTCAAATGCCCTTCTGATTAGCAGCTTGCAGGGTCTAAGAAACGGTTGGGTGAGGGTGTGGACGTGTGGGGGACAAGGAAGAGCCTTCTTAAGCGGGGGGTGGGGGAATGAGCTGCTTTAACTTGCATTTCTTTTGCATGTCTCTCTACAGTTGGAAGGCGGGATAGGACCATGCCTGCCTGTCGAATGACTGACACTGCACTTCTCGGGGGTCCTGGGCTGAGACACATTGAGAAGTCACAGGACAGAGTCTTCCTGTTACAGTACTCACCGCACATCAACACGCCTACCGCTTTCCTTAAGGTAGCTTATCCCTGTTTCAGTTTGAATGTGTCCCCCAAAGTTCATGTACTGTAAACTTAATTTCCCATGGAACAGTGATGACAGATGGAACCTTAAAGAGGCAATTAATGCTGTGATTGCAGGAGCAGGTTTCTGGTAAAGGATGAGTTTGATCCCTTTTCAACCCCCTCCTTCCCCTCCCTTGCCCTTCCACCCTCCATGGGAAGCCAGCAAGATGACGAAGCAAGAAGGCCCTTGCCAGATGTGGGACCTTTGACCTTGGACCTCCCAGCCTACAGAACTGTTAAGAAATAAATCTTTGTTCATTATAAATCCCCTGGTCTGTGGCATTCTGTTGCGACAGTGCACAAAATAGACTAAGACAATCCCTTACCCTCATATTTGGTCAATCATCAAAGTGCATGGATTCTATCTCAAAAAAAAAAAGACAGAGACACATCCCTTGAATCTGTTCTTCCTTCCCATGTCTCCTGTATTTTTCTTTCCAGGGGCAATACTCTGCCCCCTTGCTATCTATACCAGTTCATCCTTCACCTCTCCTGCTTCCACACTGCATTTGGCATAAAATCTAAATGTCTTAAACCTGGCACGCGAAGTCACTCTGATCTCAACCCAACATGCCTCTTTAGACCTCTCACTGCACTTTTTAATCTCTCCCAATTTGTACATGCTGTTCCCTCTGTCTTAAACACTTCCTCCACCTCTCCCTGCCTGGGAAATACTTCAGTTCTCAGCTCAAGTGTCATCTACTCCGGGAAGTCAGCTCCAGCACCCTGGAGAGGGAGCTGCTTCCTTCCCCAGGCCCTGAGACACTGTTCACAGCTGTAACTGAGTGCTCGGCACAAGACGATGAAACCCACAGATTTGGATCCGGCCTCACTTCCAGAGTTGTCTTTATTTTGGTGACACCAGCACCTAGTTGGGCGCCTGGGACACTACCTGTGCTTAGTGAATGGCTACTGAATAAAATCAGTATCCTCGAGGTTCTGCTGAATGCCAATACTATTCCTTGGTCAAATGTTTTAAAAATCATACGCTGTTTATAATTTGTAAAACAGAGTTGGCCAACTAGAAGCATTCTCAGTTTCCTATATGTTGGTTACTTAAAATTATCTTGTTCCCTTCTATTCAAAACTTAATGGAATCGACATTGTGCCATGGGTTTCTGCCCATCCTTACTCAAAGAAAATAATTCCTTTTCTCCAACTGCACAATTATAGGTGGGAGTTCTGTCATTATGCCTGTAATGTAAACACTGTACTCTCCGTGCTGTACAGAGAACCCAGAAAAGGACATGTTCAGGCAAGATAATGTTTGAATAGGGCCTTGCCACACACTGTAGCTGTTTGTTCTGGCTCAAGAGCAGGAAAAGAAAATTATTTCACCTTACTCCAAACGCAAAGGTTGTTTGGGGCTTAAAGAAATTTTGGGTTTAGTCCTGAAACTATTTTCAAGGCATCTGAGAGCTTTCATTAGTCTTTGAGATCCTGTTCAGAAAGCGGTTATGTGTCATTGTAACAGATGTCACACGCCTCAGGGAGGGAGTAATTTAGAACACAAAATTCAGTAACACTTTCTTTTGGAGGGTTGAAATTAGTTGATGAGAAAATATTATTAGAACATTACTAAGTTATCATATTTTCAAATGTTTAATACTGAAACAAAATCAAAAGAATATAGGGAGACCTGCGGAAGGGAAGAAGGAAATAGCAAATTATGTCTGCCAACTTCTTTCAATAATTGCCCTTATTACAAATTTCTTAATGGGCTGTTAATACAGTTTTGATTTAGCAGATATACGATTTTCCGAACTGTTAACTCTGAATGTGGAATTCTTGAGGGAGATGAAGACGTGCAGGAGCCAGTGCAAATTACTGGCATCCTCCCTCTGAGAAACCTCGTCTCTGCCAAAGGAGGCCTGCACAGGACAGCGGGCCAAGGACTTGACTCTGACCCTGTCATGATTTTACACTGGTTTTAGGATGATGAGCAGCACCTGGAGAGTAGATGACGGTTTGATGTCAATTTATGCTCAGGCTTTGGGAGCTTCCACAACCATGGGCAAGTGTCCATTCAGCCAATATTTTATTGAGTGTACATTACTGATTAGAATCCATGATAAGGGATAGAGATATACAGGCCAGTTAAATATGGTCCCAACTCTCATAGAACTTACAAGTGAACAGAGAAATGGAAACTTGAAATTTGGTAATTGTTACACAGATGGCATATGTACTACCATTGACTGAAAGCTCTTCACAATCAGCCAGGTTTTGTGGTAAGAGTTTATAGGTTTTATCTCATTTATTCCTCAAAGACACACTGAGGAAGATATTACTAATCAGATTTTTCAGATCAGAAAAACAAGTTTTACAAAGGTTAATTAACTGGCTGAAGGGTATAGATAGAGGAAGGCAGGACAGAGATCCGAGGCCACGCCGGTCTGAAGTCAGAGCTGCAGCCCTCACACTCGAAGCTCCGTGCAGTCTGGCTGGTGAGGTGAGGGGCAGGGAGGTAAACCACACGGAATGCATTTAGAGAGTCACGTAAGCAGTTTGGGGAGAAAGATAACGGACAGGAGGATAACATCTAATGGAGGAGAAAATGTACTTCAGTGGCATGGGGAACCAAGGGCTTGGCTAGGATGATCATTGAGGGAGTTCAGTGCTGGGTTGCAAGAGTGACCCACACACTGCAGCATTAGATGATGCTGGAGAAAGAGTTTTCAGAGTTTTGACGTCAAGGAGTTGAAAATGAAGGAGAGTCACTGACGAAAACACAACACAGTCTATCAATGGTCTACTCTGGCTAACATTTGGTTTCTAATTTTAATTTCAAGGATTATTTTATTTTTGAGATAGGACCTCACTCGGTCACCCAGGCTACAGTTGAGTGGTATCATCATAGCTCACAGCAACCTCAAACTCCTGGGCTCAAGCAGTTCTCACCCCTCAGCCTCTCCAGTAGCTGGGACTTGCCACCATGCCTGGCTAATTTCTCTATTTTTTGTAAAGAGGGGCTCTCTCTCTTACTCAGGCTGGTCTCAAACTCCTGGCCTCAAGTGATCCTCCTGCCTTGGCCTCCCAGAGGGGTAGGATCACATGTGAGCCTCCGTGCCTGGCTCAAGGGTTATTTTAACCTTGACAATGAAGTTATAGTTTTTCCATCATTACTTCGCTGACTGTAAAATAGTGATATATTTATAATCTTATGCTTTTTCTAAACTTTAATTTTTTGTCTTTTAGTTCCATTTATTTACTGTGATCTAGCTATATTTGCTTTCCCAACCTCAGTCCTTACAAGTTTTATAAAATGTACTTATTAACTCCCCTCCCCCATTATCTTTATGTCTTTACTGAGGTACCTTAATTTTAAAAATCAATTTCTGAGGCTCCCACCTGTCTTGTTTTTACCACCCTTGGGTCCCACAATTTCCCATTAACATGTCTTTCTCATGCAATAACTAAACTCAATGTCCATATCTGGTTGTGAGCTAATGTGTGCCAAGGTTATAATGTAGTATACTTTACTTCTGCTTCTAGAGCCCAGTATTTGCCTGTTTGGTAACAATACCACAAATTGATATTTGATATCAGAAATCAAACTGATTTGAGAGCTCACCTCACAATTGTATTTTTAAATTTGGAAGACTTTCAAATTTGAAATGTAGGCAAATCTTTTGATCAGAAAAGGGCATGGATCAAAAGAGATTCATTTAGAATGTTTAATGTGTACTCATGTATACTTGGTCAAAACAAAGTTTATCTTCTATTTTTATGAGTTAAAATGAACTAGTCATGATTTCCTTCAGTGTATCAAAATGTTTATTATAATCTAGAAACTCTTCAGTGTTCATAAGAAATCTGGTTATGGGCTACTTCTGTTTAAAAAAATTATTAAAGAGTGAATATAACATTGCTGTCAACATTTTCCACTGAAGGAAGTGTGTTTATCTCCCCATCTATCAATTATTTCTTAGCATCTAAGATAAAACAACCTCCCTAAATACAAAGTTGCTACTTAGAAAGAAAAGAATCCAAGTCCCTTTTTCAAAAATCTAAGGTGAATTCAACTTTTTTGAATAAAACTTCGTATTACTAAAATACAATAAGACAGAACTGATTTCAGATGGTTACAATACAGACTTTTATTCTCCATCACTATATAAGACAGAAAAAAGAGAGTGGAAGAAGAAACCAGCCCATCTAATGTACATATAAAATAAAAATCTCATTCTTCTTAAATTGGCTTAATGGGTATAGCACTTGGAGAAATAAAAGCTTTTTCTTCTTTCTCAGGCTAAATATCAAATGCTATAACAATGTACATAGAAGCAGTCTTTGAAATTGTTTTCCCTTTGCACTATAGTAAATACTTATATAATAAAGGGTGAGTAAATTACTTGTAATTTTTTAAAAATATAAGAATAGTCCTCAGGCTGGGGTGGAAGAATTGCCTAAGGCCAGGAGTTTAAGACCAGCTTGGGCAACATAGCAAGACCCTGTCTCGAAAAAAGGTAAAAATGATAAAGGACCAAACATGGCAGCACACATTTGCAGTTTGAGCGGCTTAGGTTGAGCAGGAGGATTGCTACCTTAAGCCCAGGAGTTAGAGTCTGCTTTTGTTGTTGTTGTTGTTGAGACAGAGTCTAACTCTGTCACCCTGGGTAGAGTGCTGTGGTGTTGTACTCTCAGAGCAACCTCAAACTCCTGGGCTCAAGTGATCCTCTTGCCTCAGCCTCCCAGCCTGCCACATGCCCGGCTATTCTTTCAGAGACAGTGTCTTGCTCTTGCCCAGGCTGGTCTAGAACTAGTGAGCTCAAGCAATGCACCCACCTCAGCCTCCCAGAGGACTAGGCTTACAGGCGTGAGCCACTATGCCCGCCTCTGCAGTCTGCTTTGAGCTATGATCATGCCACTGCATTCCAGTCTCAGTGACAGAGCAAGACCCTGTCTTCTCTTCAAAAAATTCCTTCTAGTTACCATGGAAAGCTGTAGACATTATGTGAAGAATAGTCTTCAGATAGGTTCCCATTAAATGCTCTACAGTCTCCAATTCAACAAGAATTTACTGGGCAATTACTGTTTTCCTAAAATTTTAGGCTGTCCTGTCCAGAGTCGCTTTTAGTTTCTATTGCACTGTCTACATATCAGAGCTCAGTGCTAATGGGAACAGTCTCAGTTCAATTTCCTCTGCCAGTTATCCGATTTTTCTCTTTTGGATAACAACAAACTCTTTACTCAAGTTTCTAATGGAAGAAAGCCCACAGTTAATCTCAAGAACATGTCATGATCACCTTCACGCACAAACGGTTGCTACGTAGGCACCACTATGGATGTGGAATGCTTTCCTTTTGTTTCTGTACATAGGACTGTGCATGTCATTTTGTTTCACGGGGTTTGAGTTTAGTTATCTGGAAAATGGAAGGGATGACTTAGATTATCTCTAAGGATCCATTTGGCTCTAAAATGGAGTCTGTATTTTCATAATTCTCAAGTTATTTCTGCATATAGTGATGATAGCGTTATTTAAAATAGATGCAAGATGGAAATAACCCAACTATTCATCAACTGATAAATGAATAAACCGAATTTGCTAAATAGGTGGTCCCCAGTTACAGATGAGATACATTCCTGAGAACATCTTTAGGTCAGAGTAGTATGTGTAACTCAGATCCTGGATGAATAGTATATACACGATAATAATAATACTATAACAGCTCAAATGCAATCATAATAATAATACAGTGTAATACTGTAATAATAACAACCTATACTGTAGTAAGTTATAGATACTATTATGCTTTCTTTTAATTCAAACAGACCATAAAGATAAACTCATACAAAAAGTTTAGGTAGAAGATAGAAACTTCAAAAAAGAATATTAACAGTTAATACTTACCTAACGTTGCATCAAAGTTAGGCTAAAAGGAATGCTATGCTTATTTTGACCTTCTAGCCAAATCAATAATAAGCTTTTATTTCAATAATGAAACCACGATGCTGCTTAGTAATAACTGATGCTTTCGTTGGTGCACTGCCTTTCACACGTTCTGTTATTCTCACCTTATCCTTTATATTGTTCTGACAGTCGAACAACGATAGCCTAACACTTTTGCAATGAAGAATGACATCTGGCCTTTCAATAAATGCTTAATTATTTCCACATTCATTTCCATTGCAATCAACTTTCCCTTCACTGCAGGCTCACCTGGACTTGTGGTGGACTTTCGCCTTGGAGGTGTGGTCATAAGGGTAGACACAGAGTCATAAAATCGAATAATTAAAACAAAAGTGATGCCGTGTGTAAGTGACCACGGAACAATGACACCATCTGTCAGCACAGAGATGCTGCAGCAGAAGCTTCTGCCGTGTGGGTTTGTTTACACGCACAGGAGAAACTAATTTCCAAATTATAAATGTAATTATTTACGGGAGCTTTGGAGCCCGTTCGTAAGTATGGAATGCTTACCCAATGTAAGTTGGGTTGTCTGTAACCTGGAGATTGTCTATACTCATAAATAGGAATATTACTGGGCCATAAAAAAGTAATGAAATGCTGATACACGTGCTAACACAGATGAAACTTGAAAACATTATGCTAAGGAAAACTAGTCATGAAAGATGACATATATTACCCCATTTATATGGAAAGTCCAGAATACCCAATCTATAGAAATGGTGTGTTAGAGGTTGCTTAGTGCGGGATGGGGGTTGAGAGTTGAAAGTGGAAGAGTACAGGATTTTGTGTGTGTGTGTGATGAAAATCTTCTAAGATTGATGGTCGCACAACTCTGTGACTACACTAAAAACTATAGAATTGTACGCTTTAAATTGGTGAATTTTCTCATTAAAGCCATTAGACAAGTTATTTCTAGTTCTTTTGAGAAGAGTAAATAGTACATGAAAATGGCTTTATACAGTACAAACTATTTTCTTTGGTAATTCACTCTGATCATCACATACAAAC